>JACJUY010000881.1:1081-15522 GCA_014220935.1 Platorchestia sp. MABIK | reverse complement strand
GAGATGGTGAGGCGTGAATAGAGATGGTGAGGCGTGAATAGAGATGGTGAGGCGTGAATAGAGATGGTGAGGCGTGAATAGAGATGGTTAAGCGTGAATAAAGATGGTTAAGCGTGAATAAAGATGGTTAAGCGTGAAAAGAGATGGTGAGGCATGAATAAAGATAATGAGGCATGAATAGAGATGGTTAAGCGTGAATAGAGATGTTGAGGGGAGAGTAGAGATGGTGCGGGGAGAGTAGAGGTGGTGAGGGGAGAGTAGAGGTGGTGAGGGGTGAACAAAGACGGTGAAGTATCGCTCCACGCCCACGTTTCAAATTAGTTTACAACCCTGAGAGAGAGTTGTGCTTATTCTTATGAGCGATAAATTATTTACAAACTGAAAGTTCAGGTGCCATTCTTCCGTTTTATATCCTGTCAACAAGTTTTTCTTGTCTCACTGAGTTAACGAAATGAATTGCGCCGTTCTTCTTTCTAGAGCCTTTGCATGCACAGGCAACTTTAGTTACGGATTTAGTTGAACGGTTCAATGCAGTGTAATTTTAGCACAAGCAAGTACAACGCTTTGTCCATTTCACAACGCTTAGAACTCAGCTATTTACAGCCTGCGGGGAGTAGTTCACTCGTCAGGAAGATTAAAAGAGAAATAGTTTACGAAATACGGAGCAAGGCCAATGACCTGCAAAGAAAAATTCAATATTTTGGGACCAACTGTTGTCGACCGATGCCATTTCATGTACAACGCATACGACATTCGTCTTTTGGAATCTTCTACGGTAAATTTATTTTTCCTAATGTGTCGGCATAGGCGTGATTTTCCGATGACATACTCAAACGAAAGCTACATTCAAACACTATGAGCCCTTTTAATATATTGCTGTATCAATTTACTAACTGTTAATTGACTGTATGATTGAACGATCAATTGACTGTATAATTGAACGATCAATTGACTGTATAATTGAACGATCAATTGACTGTATAATTGAACGATCAATTGACTGTATAATTGAATGATCAATTGACTGTATAATTGAACGATCAATTGACTGTATAATTGAACGATCAATTGACTGTATAATTGAACGATCAATTGACTGTATAATTGAACGATCAATTGACTGTATAAGTGAACGATCAATTGACTGGATGATTGAACGACCAATTGACTGTATAATTGAACGACAAATTGACTGTATAATTGAACGACCAATTGACTGTAAAATTGAACGATCAATTGATTGGATAATTGAACGATCAATTGATTGGCCAGCCAAACATAGATGCATCTCTCGCAGTTCTCACCAAGACGTTGACACCAAGACTGTGTCACCTCACTAAGACGTTGACAGAACCATTAACACTCTCATTTAACGCACATTTTGTACTCAAGCGCGTTCATGAGCGGAACTACCTTACACTATGTCAACCATCATTTGTATGTTACACAGGGAAACCGTAGACTTTTGCAACATTTACCTGCTTCTGCATAAACATTCGTTTGTTCAATAAATCAAACAACATTTATAAGTCACAGATCTGCACGCATATATCATTACAAGTAGCGTACCTTCTTTGTTTCCCGGCTTTGCCAGCTCGATAGTGTGCGCTTAGCACAATATGAGTTTTAGTTGACCGCTGATTCCAAAAGCCCGAAGTCCAACGGTGATATTTTCCCGACGTTTTCAGCGAGCTCTTGATTCCCTTCACTATGACGTTCAATGAAACGAGCCAGGTAGCTTCAGGACGCAAGACATGTTCATCGCACGCTCTCGAGCTGATTACTCTTTGATCATTGTTGTGAAACTGTACAGTCGCCTGGAAGTGAGTTACAAGAACGTTGCCTGAGATCATCTTGGTGCTTTACGCCCCATTAATAAATATTTTAATTATTCCCAGATTATTTTTCAACAATTCAGTAAATTAAAATCAGCAAGGAATTCAAAGGACACTTTTTAAGTCAGCGACTTATTCTTCCGCATTGAGTTAAAGACTCTCGGCAATAATTTTGCCTCGCACTCGATTATTAACTCTAACTTTGCATGCGGTAATGAGAGTAAAATATGACAAATGATGTAAATAATAGCCAAGTCCAATAAGGGTTTCGTAACGTTTTAAAATTTTATGAAAAATTATATCCCTTTACCCCTTCCTAATTTCAATAAAACATTTTTTCACAACCGATCTTCAACTATAGAGACACATATACTGTGAAAACTTTACTTACGGCGTAAAGAGCAAACAAACTTGTCCCTTTTTCATACATTTTTGTCTATGATAGTTTTTGTCTTTAATATCAATGTACGGCAGCTCGTACTTCAAAACCCGCGGCGAACAGTTTCTAGGAGGAAAATGTGTGGTCTCGAGCTAACGGTTCGGCAATTTTTTTTTGTTACAGGCCATCTTTTGTCGGTTCACTGCTGTCCTATTTTTCAGCACTAACACTTTTTTCTCCAACTTTTATCTCGTTGAATAAACTTCTATCTAAACTTGCTGTTTCTAAGCACTTTGTGCATAAATTCCGCGTTATCGTGAGTCCACGCTAAATGGTGCTTTCCTCATTCCTATTTTTGGTTCCCCTTTGTTGCGGTTAGTGAGGCTTGAACTAACTATTCAATCTAATTTACCCCGCGACGAAGGTTCTGTGTCCTCTTTTAGTTCGATGGTGCAGCTGAACCAATTTCTTTCTCAAGCCTTGCCCTTCACTTTCCACACAACACAAGGTGGTTCGCTTCTTCCACAAGGATACATAGCATCCTAAGCATCAATCGCAACCTATTTTCTAAAGTTTTTGCCTAATTTTGTGAGCTCTGCCCATTTGCAAATATATCTTTGAAACGTTATGATTCATTTTGTTTCTTTCTAATAATTTTTAAGATGAATGATTTTAAAAACTTGTGTTACTTTGGTGATACCTACACAAATAGAGAATTTCCCTTGCGCTGCTTTTGACTCGGATATCGCTAATCGAGGAGCTTTTAAGTCCTAATAGGGAGAAAATTACGAACTATCAAGGAACAGTTATACAGCTTTTATACACGAGCACAAAACTAGCTCGTTATTTCTTTTTTATAAAATCGAACATTATATTTGTCATCGTATGAATGCTTTCAACACCACTAATTTTAGACCACGTTGCGATAGTGACAGTTTAGTCTTGTTCGTATATTGTTCTATGATATGTGACTCATGCGTATTGTTGATGGAGAGGACAATGAACAAGGATTGAGAGAATCATCATCTTTCATTTTTTTAAATCCGGTGTTGTGGTGCTGTTTTCGTGCCGCTCTGACTGAAGGTATCACAACAGCTGTACAGAACGAGCGGCAGCCACGCAACACAGCGACCATCAGGCCGGAGGCACTGGCCGAGATGGACCAGGAGCGTTTGCTCAGGGAGGCTGCCGTCGCCGTGGGAGTGTTCACGTGAGTACTGCATCATATTTTGATATTTGATCGCATCATGCGCCATGCACCCAGCTCGGCTTGTTGTTCAGCCAAAAGCCAATAGAAAGTCTCGCGCGATAAGTGACTGCTGTTCCAGTGGTATATCGTATGCTGTATTGGGTGATCCAACTAGATATTGCCGATCGTAGCAACGGTATTTAGGAAGATCTGTTGTGGTCTTGGGAATTAGGTAATGGCGCTGTGGTTGAGACATTTTGTGGAACAAATAATAATCGATTATAAACTGTCCATGTTTGGACAGTGTTGTTTGGCAAAGGAATTTTTTTTAATCGCTTAACACTCTCGCAAGTTAATTTCATTGCTGAACTTCCGCCAGCACATTTTGCGCTGCATATAACTACAGGGATTTCATGATAGTTTGAGTTTATTACCGATAAAAGATAGTGAGAAATTAAGTACGGAAGTTAAAGTGTTAAATAATAATTTAGGTTTTTAGGCACGATAGACTATGCAGCTTGCTCAGAAAGCCTCTTGTGTTTGTAAGAAAAAAGACATCTTCATTTTCTTTGCTGAGGTATGCATCTCGTGCGGCAGTCACCTCATATTTACCGAGTTTTCAGAATGTGCGAGTGTTTTGCAGCATGCTATTCTTATGTATTAGGGCATCAAAATACACTTCCCTTTTTGCGATGGTAAAAAAGTAACGTTTGATGAAAGTGTACTCGTGGATCACGCCTGGTGCTTTTCCATGACATGAATTCAGTAGAGACGTGAGGAGACGAGCACGAACATAAATGTTGCCCTTACCTTCAGTTTGCCGTGCACCGGCAGTCGACCGCCCCTGCCCCTGCCGAGCCTGGTGACCGCCATGGGGGGAGGCCGAGGATTCCTTTCATCCACACACGCATCCCCCTTTGTTTCTCCATCTCACCCCCTCGCCCCGCAGCTGCCCCCGCACCTCAATTCTTCATCGCTACACACCTCCAACAATAACGTTGGTCATCATGAAGGGCACAGCCACTCGTTCAGCACACACGCCATTCTCAGCGGCAACAAGCAGAACACCAACAGTTACAATAACACCAAAGTTTGCAGCAGCAACAATAGCAGCAGTGTCAGCAACAATGGATTGGAGAGCACGACTACTCTGCGAGGGAGCACTCCTCATCAAGATGCCAAAAATGGTGATTTACTTGTAAAATAATCTCAAGTAGGTAGTATGCTGGGGTGTACTACCAAAAACTCCACTTCGTTTGGGTATTTCATGTGAACGCCAACAAATATCGAGCCCCTCGAATTTCGAGATTGAATCATTCTCAATCATTGAATTTTTTATTTATTATGTAAATTTTTCATTTATCATGCTCAAGATAAAACAATTTCGTGCAAGTTGTAGCAACTCTGGAAAGGAAAAACTGAAGTTATCGACAAAGAGTGCTTTACGTACCTCATGAACATTTTTGCTAAAATGTGGGCACTCTGCAGTTCCCTCTTTTCTGTCACGTAACTGTTGTCTTCTGCTACATATACGCAACATAAGTTTCTAAATTTATAACTGACTGAAGACGCGTCATTCCCATGAACATACTTATTGAGAGTAAATAACACATGATTTTTGTAGTTGTTCTCTTAATTATCCATCGCACATTGCTGAAATCTACATTTAAAGAATTTATTTTAAATTGATCACTTGTATTATAATTTTCCACTGTTTTTAAGTCCATTGCATTTTCTGAAGAACTGAAAAAAAGCATTTTCACCGTCAGGTGGGCATCTCGACTCGCCCTCGTACGAAGATCCTTCGCCTCCGCTGGACGTGACGGGCAATACAGCTGCCGCTGACGACCGGAAAGCTCCAGATTCGTCGCCGCCTCCATCTGCGTTCTCTGCCAACGTTCCTTCTTTCCCAGGCTTGCCATTCCACCATCGTGGCCGATCTTCTTCTCCCTTGAATCCGCCAACCATTGCGCCAGCATCCACACTCTCACGCCTGACTTCACCCAACCCGCTCCACCTCTCCAACAACCACTCCTCGTCCATTCACGGCTTCAAACTCTCCACTCCGCCTCCCTCGTCTCAACACTCGTCATCGTCTTCTGTATCGTCGTCTGGGTCGTCAGGAACCGCGGTTATGGACGCCAGTGTGTGGGACTCCGTCCAAGAAAGTGTCCAGGAAACGGCCGCACGACTGCTTTTCATGGCCGTCAAGTGGGCCAAGAATTTGCCTTCCTTCAGCAGTTTGCCTTTCAGGGATCAGGTCAGTTTGAGGTTTTGCATGAGCTCAGTGGCGTTCAATTGCTAAACATCGTTTTTGCCAAGGCCCGTCTTCACTATTCAACTTTTCGTCAATCACAAACACACCAAAACGCGAACAAAAGCACAAACTTTTCTGAATCGTGTCCAGATGACGTTTTCGGTGGAGTGAAGTTCTCCACGAGCAGTGCGTAAACAAACAAGACTTCTCCTCGAGCATGTTTTAGTTAATTGATGTATATTATTTGATATATTATGTTACTGAATAAATATTGTACCTTTTCAAGAGAATTTGCACTCCTAGGGGGAAAATGTGTGGTCCTGAGCTGTGATTTAGGTAGGATTTCATTTGTTGAAATGAATTTTTCCTCTGTTTTGTTTAAGGACCATCTTTTTTTGGTTCACTGCTGTCCTGTATTTCAGCACCTCTGACTTTCTTTTTCAACATATATCTAGTTTCATAACCTTCCATCAGGCCGGAGTACTGTTCTTATCGTACATTTTTTATGCCCACGGGAGCCTTTACGGGAACGCCTTTGGTGTATAGATTCCACGTTCCCTTAACTCCATGCTAAATGGTGCATTCATCCCTCCTCTCTTTAAACATCTGTTGTGGTAAAGGGAGCCAAAACAAATTTATAATCAATCAAGAAATATTACACACGTTACGTAGTTAATTTCTGTTAGTACAATACCCATACAGTCCTACAATTTACTGTATTCGTGAGAAAAGCACAATTAAATCGGCAAAAAGGAAAAAGACGTAGAAACCAAACAATTCACGAGCAAAAACGCCATCCACAATAGTGTTCACAATATTGTTTCTACGAAAGTTTGTGTTCGGAGTTTCCCAAAACTTTCGAAAACACAAACACACTGTGTGTTCGTGTTCGCGGACTGCCGAAAAATACAAGATTCGGCCGAAAGTTGGATGCTAATTGTAGACAGGCTTTCAACAGATACTCAACGTCGCTAGCTTTTCAAATCGTTAATTTACATGGAAATTATACACAATGTCTGATAAATATAAATTGAAATTTATTTATAGTTGTGTTAAAATATATGTTACAATTGGGAACATTCTAAATCTCTAAAAGGCTTGACTAATATTTCCATTTAATGGAAACAGTACTCGAAATGTTGCGACGTCTTTAAAGGTGTAGTGTTTTTGATGTTTTTCTGGACATTTACCAATTTCTTACTCGCATTTTTTGTTGTTCGCTCTAGCAAACAGGTGTGGAAAAGCTTAAATTTTAATTGTAAAAATTCTGAATCTCTTCTCTGCCGATAGTATGAAAGTTGGAACTCTCGAAAACAATTTTTGCTTCTTACATGGTATCAGAGCACGTAATGACGCATGTGCTGCGCAGTAAAGTACTCTTGAAAGAAGCTTAATTTTATGAAGCCAGTAAAACATGTATATATGTCCGTGAGTGTGCGTTAAATTTTAGCTACTTTTTTTAACGATAGTTTAATCAAAATACTAACTCATTTTAAATAGTTCACGACAAACATTTCGGGAACACAAATGGGATGGAGCTACCCATAGCTGTCTTATTTGCTATTGATGTATTGTGCTCTTCGAGAGCGAAACAAATCCTTTGAACAGAGACTTCAACGTAGGAAATCCAAACCAATGGCTGTGAGGTGTGGCTTGGATGATGTACGCGAAAAATTAAACTGTGAACTGGCGTGGCTGAATAAATCCTGATACTTGCTTTGCCCTGTTCAGCGCCTTCCTAAGGACGCCCGTTCTAATTAGCTTGAATGGAAGCTCTATTATATCTTGGTAATTTCTTCAGTCCGTAACAAATTTTGGCAGTTGCTTACCTTCTCATCAACTGCCGCTGTTGAGGCCTAATTTTTCCACTTTGAATTAAATTCAAAGCTTTAAAAAGTGTCAGCTCATCGTAGATTAAATTTCATTATCTGCTTCAATTTTTTTCGATGTGGATCAGGTAATAAGACTCCTACATCCATGCAATCTCAACAAGTTGTAATTTTACAATATGCACCCAAAGATCTTCAGCTAATTTGAAGCTGTTACGAGCAGATAGGGCCTTCGAAATAGGCCTGGTCGGAGTTATTTGTGCTGACCGTAATGTTTCGAGCAGGTGGTGCTTCTGGAAGAGGTTTGGTCGGAGCTATTTGTGCTTACCGTGATGTTTCGAGCAGGTGGTGCTTCTGGAAGAGGTTTGGTCGGAGCTATTTGTGCTGACCGTGATGTTTCGAGCAGGTGGTGCTTCTGGAAGAGGTTTGATCGGAGCTATTTGTGCTTACCGTGATGTTTCGAGCAGGTGGTGCTTCTGGAAGAGGTTTGGTCGGAGCTATTTGTGCTGACCGTGATGTTTCGAGCAGGTGGTGCTTCTGGAAGAAGTTTGGTCGGAGCTATTTGTGCTGACCGTGATGTTTCGAGCAGGTGGTGCTTCTGGAAGAGGTTTGGTCGGAGCTATTTGTGCTGAACGCCATCCAGTGGTCGCTGCCGCTGCCCTCCTGTCCTCTGCTGAGCCCTTCAGCTCACGCCCACGCCCTCAGCCACGCTCACAAGGCAGCCCAGTCTGCTCACGACATCAGACAGCTGTCGGAGGTGGCCACGGCCTTCAGGGAGCATGGAGTGGACCCTGCCGAGTTCGCGTACCTCAAGGCAATCGTCCTCTTCAGACCAGGTAATCAGCTCGGGATGTTTCCTCCAAGTTAAAATGATTGAGGTGCGTCTAAATTTTTTCTGAAATTTAAACTCTACTATTTTACTGTAAATGTTACATCAGTTATTACCACGGTTTTAGGTTGTAGTATAGACGTTTTGGATTATTGCTTGGGCGTAATTTTGCAGTGATTTTCAGTTGATTAACTATTTTCCCTAAATTTTACTTACTAAAGCAGTACCTCGTGCCATTTTAAAATAAGTTTTTCAAACAAATTGCCATTACCCTCTCAGGGGGATGTCATTCTTATATCTATGGGAATTAGCACCCTTCAAGAGGAAAACGTGAGGTCCTGAACCGGAGGTTAAGTTGGTCTTCATATTGTTGAAATCAAATAGGTTTTTGTTTCGTTATGAACAATCTTTTTTCGGTTCACTGCTGTCTTTTTTATCACCTTCTTCCACTTTTGTCTGCTTCATGTTTTTCTTCTCAACTTACTGTTTCTATGAGCAGGAAATCTTGTGTGGGAACACACCTTTTGCATAGAGTCTTCGTTCCCTTAACTCCACACTTAATTGTGCCGTCATCCTTTTCCTCTTTGGAGCACCTTTCTTGTAGTTAGAGCCGCTTTAAACCACTTATAATTTAATATAATCTAATTAGCATACTAATATTAATGATATATACTCGCCAACTGTAATTGAGCGTATCCATTGAATGTAGTATGGTTTTACAGTCCGGGGCTTGAAGGACAACTCTCAGGTGGAGTGCCTGCAGGACCAGGCCCAGGTGATGCTGAGCCAGCACACCCGCACCCACTACCCCGCCCGGCCTGCTAGGTGCGTGTTGCCACAAAATTAGGGTGTTGCCACAAAATTAGGGTGTTGCCACAAAATTAGAGTGTTACCACAAAATTAGGGTGTTGCCACAAAGTTAGGGTGTTGCCACAAAGTTAGGGTGTTGCCACAAAGTTAGGGTGTTGCCACAAAGTTAGGGTGTTGCCACAAAGTTAGGGTGTTTCCACAAAATTAGGGTGTTGCCACAAATTTAGGGTGTTGTCATAAATTTAGGGTGTTGCCACAAAGTTAGGGTGTTGCCACAAAGTTAGGGTGTTGCCACAAAGTTAGGGTGTTGCCACAAAGTTAGGGTGTTGCCACAAAGTTAGGGTGTTGCCACAAAGTTAGGGTGTTGCCACAGAGTTAGGGTGTTGCCACAGAGTTAGGGTGTTGCCACAAAATTAGGGTGTTGCAACAAGCATTAGATACTCTCTACGAACCTTCTTTAGATCGGTTCTGAATGGTTACGCTATGAATGCAGAACTTTTTTTTGGGGTAAGAATTTCGTTTTAAATGTGCCATGAGAATGTTTTAAACATATGAAATGAAATTAAAAATTACAAGTTTTGAATATTTGTTCCTGAGTTAGATATCAAGGGAAGTGTTAAGTTAAAGATATGATGCACTAGAGATATCCTAAACACGCCGCTTTCCCTTTCTATGAAAAATTTCCTTCGGTGTTCTTACTATTTCGCTTATGTGTTAAAACAAGATATCGTATGTTTTACTTTAAATGATTGAAAAGCGTGATAAAAGGTTGTAATTTATTATCATTTATAGCTAATTCCGCCATTACTTAACCGATTTTGATCTCAACGTGAGGAAATTTTGGGTTAATAAAGGATTGAGACTAAAAGTCAATCATCGACCATAAAAGATGCAATTTACTCAGCATAACTACTAATGACGGGCGGGCTTCTGTGTCTAGTGTTGACTCCCCCCAGGGGGATACAACTATTGTATCTGTCGGTGGAATTTTCACTGCTCCCTTTACCACGTTTTACTGGTACCAAATTATTGAATTATTGAACTTGGTGAAGGGAAAGAAGTCGGAGACAAGGATTGATACAGGAGTACTTGCTCACGAGCAAGTATCCAGCTGACCCGGCACCTTCTCGTGGTGGTACCGTTGAAATACCCAACCATCCTTTCCTCTATCTTTTGAGTTTTCTTTCGAGGGACTAAGATTTTAATTTCTTTTTCCAAATCCCCGCTGTTGGGTAGAACTAAGTCGGGCGGCGGCCCGAGCTCCTCAGAGCTTGGGTCTCAATTGTGTAGTTATTTTCTCTTTAATTTGCCTATACTCCAGGGCCCCAAATAATCTTTAAGAATAGACTTAAGATTGTCTACCAACAATCCATATTGGATTACTACTTTAAATCATATAGTAAAACTTTAAACGGTACTGGCAACAATCAGAGAATACCTCAAACCCCGACTTCGAGGCGGGAAAACCCCCTCTGAAGCCGGGAGTATGCACGCCAAAAAGAAAAACAAACCAAAACTACGAACAAGCCTCGACAAAAACAACCCAAGCACCACTACCAACGTATGTGCAACAAACCCAAAAACCAACATTATCACCAGAAAGATAAACGGGAACAATGAAACAATTAACCTAATAACCGAAAAAACTCCATCACCGGAACCAAACGGTGCTAACCGTAAAGTGGACCCATTGGAGGCCAAGTTAAATGAAGTGCTGAATAAACTTGCGGCAGGTGATGCAAACAAATGCATCAACCCCGATAGACGTGAAAATGAAAAGGGAACCCAAAATACTGACGACCGAATTAGGAAAATCGAAAATACACTCGAAAAAATCCTGGAAATAACGAAAGCACAGAACATAGAAAAAGACGGTAAAAACATGGGCTGCGGAAGAGAAAATGTGAAAAAACGAAGCAAAGTTAGCAAATACACACCCATATCGTTGAACCAAGAGATGACGAAGAACGACCATTATACAGAGTTCTTCATGATCAAATTCAAAATTGAAGAGAGAAACCAAATAAACCCATTTTGCCTCAAAGAAGAAATAGTTAAAACAACCAGTCTAAAGGCGAAAAGAATAACTTATTCAGGTAAAGATAGCTTTACCATAGAAACTCGAAACAAACCCCAATCTGAGCGCATCACCAGACTTGATAACGTCGATGGTATTAATTGTCAGATCAGCGAGCACCCGAACTACAATCAATCCAAAGGACTAATATATATTCAAGAATATGATGTAGATAATATGGAAGACTTTGTGGAAGGCCTGAAGAGCCAGTACAATATCAGTGACGCTATTCGTGCCAATTTCATTAAAACTCGATTCTCCCAAACCACCCCACTCCTACTAACCTTTAATAGCTACACTACACCAGACTCCATTTACATCCCAGGTGAAAAATCAGATACGATAGTATACCCGTTTATTAACAGAACCATGATCTGCCACAAATGCCAAAACTACGGCCACACAGCCAAACACTGCCAAAATCAGGCAAACTGCAAACGCTGCGGAGAACCAGGCCACGACAGCGAACACTGTAGCAACGCCCTTTCCTGCATGCATTGCAAACGAGAATATGAAACTGGCCACAGAGAATGCCCTAAACATATCATGGAAACAGAAATATGTAAAGTCCAGCAGGAACAACGAGTAAATAGGCGTCGTGCTATACAGATTGTCACAGGGTACTCCGAGATCCCAACACCAGATACAAACACTCCGACAACTCATTTCAACACAACAATGCAGGAAAACGAAAAGCGAAAAATTACACCACGGATTTTAGAAAAATGTATTACAAACCAAATCCAAGGAAAACCCAAAACTATCCGATCGGGCGGCAAAAACACATTTATTGTCGAAATAAATCACAAACTACAAAAAGATGATATACAAAAAATCAAAGACATGAACAACATTCCTGTGCATGTAACAGAAAATAACTATGTAAATATATCTAAAGGACTAGCCTACATCTATAACTACGATTTCACCAGCTTTGAGAAATTCAAACAAGGCTTAATGGAAAACCATATAATCAAAAATGTTGAACCAGCCAGTTGGATAAAAAGCCGTAACACCAATGCAAATGCAATACTCCTAACTTTTAGAGGCTCAACCCCCCTGAGTATATCGAGATCCTTGGCCAGGACTGCAAAAGCAGGATATATGAATACTTCGACCGCCCTATGATGTTTAAAAAGTGTTTAGAATACAACCACACGGCCAAAAGATGTACCAGTGAAGAGTTCGTGTGCGGGAAATGCGCATCGAAAGGCCATGAAGCAGCTAATTGCACAGAAAACGACTTGACATGCCACCACTGCGGGAATAACCACAAAACTGGAGACCGAAAATGCCCAGAACAACGCAAGCAACAAGAAATAATTTCTATCCGTACTAAACAAAATGTCTCAAGAGAACAAGCCCTTTTAATATACCGCAAACGATCCCCACAACTCGAGCAAAGCTACGCACAAATGACTAGTAATCAAACCAACGAAATACCTAACCTACCAACACCCCAACTCCCCAAAGAGACTACCAAAAATCTAACAACCACCGAACAAACTATGAAAACCCCATCCTGTAACAAATCAGATACGGCTACTCACACAGTTGATGCACCAAAAACTAAACCACCGCAAACTCCACAACACGATCATGAAACATGCGACAAAGAAATACTCCGTATTAAACCCAACCCAACACAATCGCTGAAACCCTCAATTAATATCGAAACTACAGCTGAAAGTTCCAAAAATGAGGAAGAGAGCACAAGCGAATGCAATCCGATAATGAGACAAGAAGCCAGACGAATATTTAACGAATTCAAACCATCAAAACAGCGCAGACCCTCCAAAAGCCAAAACAGGAAGCGGTCAAGATCACGATCAAACTCATGGTCCCCTTCCCACAGGCACAACAGACACGATAAACGACAGACTTATTNNNNCGGAAAAAAAAAAAAAAATCTAACACCCCTCATGGCAAATATAGGAATCCTGCATTGGAACTGCCAAGGTATTAGGGGAAAGAAAGATGAACTAATGGAAACAATAAACAACCACAAACCCAGTATAATTGCACTACAAGAAACCAAACAATGGAATAACTGCCAGTTTAGGATCAATGGCTACAATAATGTTCTACGACACGGTCACTACAACAGAACCCCTAATGGAGGAGTAGGAATATTTGTCCATAACTCGATACCTTTCTGTGAACTGAATCTGCAGACCGACTTACAAAGCGTGACCATCCAGGCAAACATAGGACAGCTGATAACCATTTGTAGCACCTACATACCCAGACGACGATAGTGATCATTGCCCAATTTTGATCACCTACATTTTACGAAAATTCCCCCAACCAACCCCCGTCAATTATGTGGAACTACTCAAAAGCTAACTGGGATCTATACTCTCATAATAAAGCATGGAATGAGCCGATGTTGAACACAATGACTAACAACGAACAACTACTCACAGACTTATACCAGCGATTTCATTCAGCAGCTGAAATTCCGACCTACACACCTGGAAAATACTACCCCAAACCATGGTGGACAAAAGAACTCCAAGAGACAAAAGAAGAAAGAGAAAAACTTTACAAGAAATATCGCCGCAACAAAAATCTTGCTAACTTAATGAATTGGAAACGAGCAAGAGCAAATCACAAGTACAAAATCCGAGCGAGCAAACAAGAAACCTAGAAGAAATTTATCAACCAACTTAATAAATACACCCCAATGGCCAAAATATGCGAAACGATATGAAAAATAAAAGATAGAACGCAAAGAAAGACCCATATGTTAATTGAAAATGATATACGCTACAGCACAATCCCTGACATTGTGAATAAACTTGCTGAAAATTTCAGCGAAGTATCAAGCGACCAAAGTTACTCCCCAGAATTTCAACAATTAAAAACCACTAACGAAATGATACCAATCCAGTTTAGTTCGCCAAACTTGGAAATCTATAACCAAACTTTCCATATGCATGAATTTTAAACAGCCCTAAGAAAAACGAAAAATACATCACCAGGAAATGACAAAATAACATATGACATAATCAAACACCTTAATCTAACAGCTAAACAATACATCTTGAGCATTTTAAACAAATTTTGGACGACGGGCTACTTCCCACCACAATGGCAGCACTCAATAATAATACCAATTCCAAAACCTAGAAAAGACCACAGTAAACCGAACAACTACAGACCTATCGCACTCACGAGCTGTCTGTGCAAACTAATGGAACGAATGGTCAATAATCGACTGATAGAATATTTTG
>JACJUY010000880.1:159056-181908 GCA_014220935.1 Platorchestia sp. MABIK | reverse complement strand
ATACGGTCTAAATTTTTATACGGAGCTACCTCACTAATGATTTCCCAAGTTCGTTTCGGGTTTCGGGTCTTAAAAAAACAATATTCTTTGCTTTAAATGAAACTAGATGTCACAAAAAGGATAATCATAAAAACCGAAAGCAATAGGATCTATGAGGTTTTTCTGTGATTGAGGACTTACGTATTCTTAGTAATGAGATCTGCAATTAAGCTGGGGATGTGCTGGAGTTAAGCATTCACTAGAGGGCTTTGGAGACTTCTTGATTTCCACCGGAACACAGGATTGAGTTTGAAGCTTTTGGGTGAGAGAAATTGCTCATTTTAGCTGTCATAGTTGCGATGTTGATAAACTTCTCTTTGAGTTTGTGGGAGATTCCTTGAGTGACCTGCAACGCATTTAGCTATTTTGGCGATGACAATCTGTTGCTAGTTTCATTTCATGTATGGTGTTTTGCCATTTTTTCTCGCGCTTTATAAATGTGACCCTAGTGTCATTCCACCAAACTTTCTCCAGGACTGTCCCTTGTTCACTTAACTCCTATCCATTTATCATACTTCTAGTTGAAATTTATGTTATTTGGTAAAGCGGTGATTTTGAAAGGATATTCTTCAATCAGCTGTGTTATGAAATGTATTTCAATGTTTTAAATTTTGAGGTTTAGCTTTCTACTAGCCTCTGACTACAAGCTATTGTATGATACTGCTGTGTTTTCATTGGTAAAACAGTGTAAAATATAGTGTCTCGGACTTTTCTATAAATAATAATCAACCCGTCGAAGGTTTTCGCAATAAGTCGCTTCCGAGAATATGGGATCAAAAATGTCAGACCCACGTATTTTACCTATACAGACCCACGCTGACTAGAGGAGGGAAACATTCTTATTTTTGTTTTTATTCATGTAGTTATACCCCCGAAAATTTTACATTGAGGTACCATTAGTACATTTAGGGGTTCATAACTGCCATCTTTTCTTTGTTCTGTTTAAATATATGCGCTATTTCTGTTATCGCCGTTAGGCATTACAGTTACATTGATCGAAATATTTTTCTCTCATAATGGGCACTATTAGTTCTTAAGAGAGGCTTCTATGTTTGGTAGAATCAGAAGTAATTCACAGTCGATTCGAATGAAAGATTCTACACTTTATCGCTTTAGAAATATTTTATTTTCGACAGGGATAGAAGCATTAAATTTTTTATTACAGTTTTTTTATTAAAATTGAAATTTACTCGAAAGTAGTGCTAAGACAAGTATGAAGATATTAAAAGGGCACGCTTTGCTAAACAGCTTCTACCAAAAACAGTTTCTCAAATGAACTAGCTTACAATTGGTAGAACAGAAATTGCATTATGTGTATTATTTGGGAAGAAAAAACTCTCGTCCTCCCTGGGGTCGGACTATTTTAACACGTAATTTTTTATCTTGAAACTGTGTAGGTCATGATCCAACCTTCCACTAATGTAAAAATAATTCAATACGAATGGAAAAATGTCCTTAGAACACTTGCTGAAGGAAGAATGACAATTAAGTTTCGTAAACTGAAGAGAAGTAGCATACCGATCCATATTGCACCGTGTTGGATCTATTTGATCAGCTCGAACAAGAAAAGAGTGAATGTTTACGACACAGTGAACGGTTTGAATCGTCTGTTTAATAGGGATGACATTAGTCTTTCTATCATTTTATTACTGAAAATATTGTATTAATTTTGTTCCATGTTGTTAGTGAAAGCAGCGTTGACGCAGACACGCTAAGCGATCAAACGAGCAAGATCAGAAGGAATTTTTAAAACCAGAAATTATTTTTCAATTATATAACTATTGTATTTATGAGAATTAGCATTCCCAGGGGGAAAAAATGAGATCCCAATTTGATAGTTAGATAGGTTTTCTTCTCGTTGGTGTGAAATTGTTTTTCTATTTCATCACGGGTTATTTTTTTTAATTCGCGGCTGTTGTTTTAGTTGCTTTCATTTGCTTCTTTCACTTTTATCTTGTTCAATAAACTTTCGTCCTGTATCTCCGCATAGAGTGCATAAAAACTCCGTTTCTTCAATTCCATCCTAAATGAGGTATTCCTTCTCCTTCCCTTGGGCGCACTTCTGTAGCGGCTAAGGACGCTTAAACTGAATAAATAATATGACCTAATTTGCAAATATTACTGGAAAAGGAATTTTAAGAACAACAAATTTTGGTGACTAACTTGCAGGCTTCGAACACGTGTTCATCGGTGAGCTGGACGGCGGGACCGTGGGGGGCTTCCACAACTGGATCTCCTTCTACCGAGAGGAGGCGGCGGGACAGCTCGACTACGCCGGCCACATCGAGGAGTCGGACCTGGGACAGGCGGTGAGTGCTGCTCTACTCTCCTCCTGCCTTGTACTCTACTGCTTTCCCTAATTACCTACTTTCCATACTTTCCCACTGTCCAAATTTTCCTACTTTCCATGTTTTCTTACTTTCTATATTTTCCTACTTTCCCTATTATCCTACTTCCATGTTTTTTCACTTA
This sequence comes from Platorchestia sp. MABIK, assembly GCA_014220935.1. Classification (NCBI taxonomy): domain Eukaryota; kingdom Metazoa; phylum Arthropoda; class Malacostraca; order Amphipoda; family Talitridae; genus Platorchestia; species Platorchestia sp. MABIK. Next base: position 179,397 of record JACJUY010000880.1, on the reverse strand, counting down.
CCATATTTTCTTACTTTCCATATTTTCCTATTTTCCATGTTCTCGTACACTCCCTGTTTCCCTACTTTCGTTTAGTTTCTCTATTTTGTATCATCTATTTTTCTCCTTTGCCTACTTTTCCTATTCTCTCATTTTCCTTACTTCCCTATTTCCAAACTTTCTCTACTCTCTCCCTGCTCTCCCTTTTCTCTCTCTTTACTCTCTTTCTACTCACTCTCACTCTACTCATTCTCTATCAACTCACTGACTCTCACTACTTTCTCTCTCCGCTTCTCTCTCTACGTACTTTCTTTCTACTCTCTCTCTCCCTCTCTACTCACTCTCTCTCTACTCACTCTCTTTCTACTCACTCTCACTCTACTCATTCTCTCTCAACTCACTGACTCTCTCTATTAACTCTCTCTCTACTCACTCATTCGCTACTCCCTTTCTCTCTACTCTCTCGTTGCTCTCTCGCTACTCTCTCTCCTTTCCTTTTCTACTCCCCCGCTACGCTCTCTACTCTCTCTATTTTTTCTCCTTTTTCTAATTTTTCTCTACTTTTTCTACTCTTTTCTTTATTTTACCACATTTTCTACTCATTTTTTTATTTTTTTTATCCATTTCTCTACTTCTTCTACTCATTTATCAACTTTTTCTGCTCTTTTCTCTACTGTTTCTACTTTCTCTATTTTGCCTACTCTTTTCTCTACTTTTTCTACTAGTTTCAACTTCTCTAACTTTTCTACTTTTTTCTACTTCTCTTCTTTTTCTACTCTTTTCTACATTTTCAATTTTTTATTTTTTACATGTTCTGCTTATTCTATTTATCTCTTTATCTTTTACATTGTATTAAGACTATTTTTCCTTTTATTCTTGTGATTTCATTTTAAAATTTTTTTCATGTTATTCTTACTTTTCCTTTTAGTCTATTTACCAATGATTGAATTTGCCATGCTGTATGAATTCACTCTTCTGAATGAATTTACTTTGCTGGATGAATTTACTCTGTTGGATGAATTTACTTTGCTGGATGAATTTACTATGCTGGATAAATTCACTTTGCTGGATGAATTTACTTTGCTGGATGAATTTACTTTTCTGAATGAATTTACCTTGCTGGATGAATTTGCTCTGCTGGATGAATTTATTTTGCTGGATGAATTTACTCTTCTGAATGAATTTACTTTGCTGGATGAATTTACTCTGCTGGATGAATTTACCTTGCTGGATGAATTTACTCCTCTAAATGAATTCACTCTGCTGGATGAATTTACTCCGCTAAATTAATTTATCCCTCTAAAGTAACTTCACTGAATTCCCTCCACTGAGTTTATTTACTTCTTATTTTGAGCAAAATCATCACACTCTGCGCAGTTCACGCTGCAGCATACCCAGAAGTCCACGGATAATTCACGCCTAGTTTCTGCCGACAGGGCTACGTGTTGACCAACCGCTTCACGTGGCACAACACAAGCAAGCCGATAGGAGGAGGGCTGGTCGGACCCTCCCCTGAGTTCGAGTTGGCTCTGTATAGTGTCTGTTTCTTCGTGAGGCCCAACTCTATTTGCTCCGTGCAAGTCAACGGCGTGCCTTTTGACGTGCAGACGTACGATTATGACGGGCAACAGCTTGTCGGAAGCGCGTACCCCATCGTTGTGAACTCGTAAAATTTAGACAAGCGGCTTGGGAAGTTTGATGGAAATCCCCGGTCATTCCGCGAAAATGGTGCTGTAGATATGCGAGGGCAATTATTTTGATACGTCTTAGTTAGTTAAATGGTGCTTGGAAAAGACTCGGTATTGGTTAATTTGATATTTTAAAATGGTTTTGGGAGAGGTTATGAATTTCCAGCAGAGGTTATGAATTTATGTTTGCAATACTGAAATCAGTTCAATTTACTCTTAAAATTATCGTTTCATTTTACCAAACTGAACTTGCGACCTTTCTCGCTTTCAAATAAATTTACCATCTGGGGAATAACTCGTTTCTCAATTCTTGTCTTGAATTTGTAAACTTTCAAGATAGATTTCAGAATGTTTCCGCCGGCACTAAACTAAGTCATTGATGACTAAAAAAATCTCAATTTAATTGTTTGCAGAAACGTGGCAAGAGTGAATTAACCAGCTTTGTGCTAGCGCTATTAGCTGTGAAAATGCTCTTGTGTATTCAACATTTCCTACTGCCTGCAGACATGACCTATACAGAAGGAGAGAACTAATGTACCACGGGAATTACCACTCCCAGGGGAAATATAAAATCCTGAGCTAAAGGTAAGGTAGGCCTTCTTTAGTTAAAATATAATTTGTTTTGTTACGTTACGGACCATCTTTTTTTGGTTCAATGTTATCTTGTATTTCAGTGCCTATTGCTTTTTTCTTCAACTTTTATCCTGATTCATAAACTTATTTTTCAACTTACTGTTTCTGTTCCCCTTGTGTATAGATTCCGTGTTCCCTTAAGTCAAATATGGTGCCTTGCTCCTTCCTCTCTCTGGAACGCCGTTGTTGCAGTTAGGTAGGCTTTAACTAACTTATCTAATCTAAAAACTTGCGTCCGATGCTCGTGTTCTAAGTATGATTGTTAAGTCAGTGTTTGATCTTTACAACTCTATACACTATAATCTATATACTCTATCCTCACTTCCAATGCTATTTTACTATGTATGAGAGTTGACTTAATGTCTGATTTTGGCAATCAATAGAGGAAATTTTACAAATTTAGCACTAACTTTCAGTGCTCCAAATAATCATTATCCCTTCGAGTTTTTGCACATGTTAGTGTACTCACATTATCGTGCATTTGATAATACTCTCAAAGCAGCTCGATAGCAAAATGTGTGGGAAGGTATCTTAATTAACATTAATAATTTTGACCCGTGTATTTTCCTTGCATGCATCTAAGCATGTATAATACTTTCGTATGATGCTCTCGACAACCTGTTGCAACTTAAAGGAGTTTGATGTTTCACCTCTATTTTTGTTCACCATTCTTGCGAGCCCGGTGAAATTAGAACAGTAATCGTGGAAAGGTCTGTTGTAATGTTCACCAGCCTTTGGCTCGAGCGCCCATCTTTTAGTTTCATTTTTGTTTTTATTCCATTTTTCAATTTATCGAGATGCAGACAGCATGTTTTAGCCTGTTGATGTAGTCTTCGACTACTGAGGCAATGAAGTATTGGTTTCTTCTCTTGCGTCATTAATTCTATATGGGGCTTGAAGCTTGAACTCCTTGAATCCTGTCGCTTTGATACTATGGAAATGAATTTTATCATTAAAGTTATCCGTACATTCTACGACATTCCAGCTTTCCTCAACATTCGTAAGTTTTCTTCAATGTAAATGCCAGTGCATTTCCAATTAAAATAAAGCGATTCTATCCTGAGACGCTATTGACATTAAAAATACTTTCCAATGCCACAAAATTTTCTCAAATAAATTTTGTGTGCTTATCCTGGACTGTTTAGTAAGCGAATGAGAGCATAACAAGTCCTCAGTTCGGTTGGGGGAAATAAAATACGCTCCACGAATTATGAAGCACAAAGTTGGTGGGAATTAACGACAAGTTGCAACTTAATCGATAAATAACGACTTGTTGATTGAAAAAAGGATGTTCAAAAATAACAGAAAATTCAACAGTTTAATATTCATTTTTCTTATGTACAGGAGTTGTGGCTGTAATTAAGTTCATATCTTCATAATATTTTACCATCGGTAAGGAAAATACTGAAGGCTAGAAACGGAAAATGCATAATAATTGAATAGAAAATCAAATAGCATAGAAATTTAAATAGAATCACGCTCACCACAACTTTATCTCCAAGTATACTTAATCTATGCCTAACCAAGACAGAAATGATCAATCGTTATTCAGTTTCGATAAGGCCTTGCAACGTTGAAATTTCTAAAGCAATTCGTTTCATTAAGGTTCAACGAATACGTCTCAAATTTTGTCGAAAGTGAGGTGTTAAAATTCGATGCAGTATGATTCTAACGATTGATAGCATAAACGGATGGCTTGAAAATTTATTGTGCTCAAAATGACTTTGATATGAAATGCTTAGCCATAAATAAATCCAGCAAGTTTATACCCTCGAGTTTAGAAAATTTTGTAAGAAAAATAAATACTGTACAAAGTGGTATTCAAACACTCAGAATGACAATTTCAAATATCCGAATAATTTAACGAGTGATATTTTCATTATTCAAGGGACTGGAGGGATATCTTTGCTCGAAGATTGACGATAAAGCTCGGTATAATATGGAAAATTTTCAAGATGTGCGAAATTTTTAACTATTCCAGAGACATGGTAGTGGTACTAATGAGTTTCCTCATTTTTTAGGCCTGATGAGGTCCTTAGAAACACACAAACACACATTACCAAGCACCGATTTTTGATAGCGTCCATCGGTTTCAAAGTTTGGCGACTTTGAAGCCCGAGTATTTTAGCAAGTAAAAGAAGTGTTTAACCATCTTCCTGTACATACTACACACTCTCCAGATAGAGGAAGATTTGGGGATGACAGTGGTATACACGAGTCGTTTTTGCTATACATGGCGCTTGGTCCTGTGTGATTCTAGGGGCCTCATATCATGTTGCTGGTTACAGACCAAAATCACTGAATGCAAGTGCAAATTTAGTTACAAGCGAATCTTGAAAACAGGAACAATACATTTGCAATGATGGCACGTTGGAAAAGTTCTGTTCCCTGTAGTCACTTAACAAAATTGAGACGTAATGGTAACTGTACTTTAACAGCAGAACATTTTCTAATAGTTCAATGATACAATTTAAATAAATTATTCTCGGAGCCTAAGCATCGGAGGTTTCACAGTTTGCAACAGGCTTAAAATCTAAGGAAATTCTCCATAAACCTAAAGTATCTATAATCGTTCTGAATAACTCTGCTCTCCATACTCCTTACTGTTCCTTCTTCCTTCTCCATTTCCCTACGAATTAGAATATACAATTGCAAGTATCTGGTCTAAGTAGCAATTAGCTATGTTAACAGAAGTATTGTATTTCTCCAGATGTACATACATAGAAATCTTAGCAATCGAAGATAGGCCAGAACTGGCTACGAAGTTCTCGGGGCCAAATAAAGACGTACAAACACTTTTTTATAAACTTTTTTTGGACGTGGGCAGCAATATTAAAGATAATATTTGATGCCATGGAAAGATACCTGGGATCTATATATTACAAAAGGACTTGAGTGATCAGCTTTATGTTAACATATCATCCTAATGCACTACTCGCGCTACAGCAATATGAACATTTAAGCCTAGGGCTGCTTTGAAGAGGCGGTGCTGCCTAAAGAATCATTTGGGCTGGCAATCGCAAAGTGAAGGTATCCAAGAAATCGTCACAAAAATACTCGCTAAACATTGGGCATGCTGAGGACATCAAAATTCTACATGAAATTAAGATGGAAATTAAATTGGTGTTAAAACAAAAATTTAGCCTATTATTTATCGGACGTAACGCAGAAATAAGTAGTAGGAATGACTTCCTTCATTACCCTGTGTTTCGATAAGGAGGCTGCAGAATGTTGAGAAAAATTTGAATGGTGAAATTTTTTTCGATCGGACTGATATGAATGACGAAGCCCTCAGAGCAGCTCTAGGCTTAAATAAAGGTTAGAAAATCTCTGTAATATACACTTTGTTTGAGGCCTTTATTCATGAGTGAAGATACCTCGTAAATAAAACGTTATTTGTACCTCGTTTGAGTACACAACCTAGAAATCAAATTCAACAACTGAATGTTGATGAAAGAAGCACGCTTACTTTAACCATGATTTATTGGAGAAAATCGGATTTCGAAAAAACTTTCATCGAGACTGAAATTCGTTTGTTTTTAACTCATACAAAAGTGGCTTGGCTGGGCACGGGAAATAAAAATTCAAAAACTTTAGTTTGTGCCCCTGAAATTTTGTTGGCACGTTTTCATTCTGTTTTATTTATGGCTTCTCAAGAATTGGTAACAATGCATTGGAAAACACAGGAATTATTCTTATTCAAGCGAACGACTTCCAAAATTGAAATAATTTAAAAAGTGATTTTTGCACGCTATTTTCAGGAGTTGTACTGCGCGGTACCTGAATGATAGAATCGTTAAAACCATTAAAATTAAACGTCTGATTAGACAGTATCTAATTAGAATAAGTTATTTCAGTGTTGAGAAATTAAAAATATTGCAACCAAAGTAAAATACATGTATTGCTATATCATCTTAAGCATCCTTAGAAAAATTATTCTACGCCGAACGTGTCTCATCATGGAATATGAACATTGAGAGCTACGGATGAAGCTTTGCCTACCCATTCGGAAGAATAGAAGAAAACTATCTCTTAAGATGGTCTGAATGATTTGCACAAGCCCTTTCATGAGTCATGAAAAAACTCGTGTCACTTTTCTGAATTAAAGCTAAGCTCGTTTTAAAATGTGCTGGAATATTTCAAAAGGTCCGAGATCGTAAGGAAAGCTTCGGATATTTTACTCAAGCGAGACATGTAGTAACATATATTACATTTGTAGTAACATATAGAAACATTTGTTGTTGCAAATGTTGCTACATATGTTATAACATATGTACTACATGTGTAGTAGCAAATTGATAGAGTAAGTCCACGAGTGTGTCGTCTGGGTGGTCATGAGTGGCCGAAACGTGCTACATAAACCAACTTAACCCTTAATTAACGCCAGGCAGGCTATTTGGCTCTCTGTCGAAAATAGCTTCAATGGATCGCATTTCTTGTTAAATTTGTTCCCTAATGTGTTCGTTGAAGTTCACTGCCGAGTAGCTGTTCCTTCCTCATCGTAATATCGATGACTACCAGATGTCAGTCCATTTTATTGACGGTGCTTGTAATAACTGTAATTTGAGTAAAAAAATTCGGTCGTTGAAGGGTAGAATGGAAATATTGATAGCCCGAGTAGCGATAGAACGTCATTGCAAGAACTCAGAACAAAGAGAATTGACAGCATGAAACGCAACTTAAGAAAGAAGATGAAGCAAATACTCTGCAACAGAGGAGTCATTCTCTCCCTGTTGAACGGGATTTATATCAAGCACTATTACAACCGACTAGTTTTTGCTGAGGAGCATTTGAACATTTTCATTACGTGAACGTGGAACACGAACGTCTAACATTATTTGGTTATCGCGCAATCTTTGCGTAAATTTCTTAGGGGATCATTGAAAATAACTTAAATGTGTATCATGAGTCCGTTTTCCATTGCGTTTTGAACCATGAACACTTGTGACATACGAGTGGATTACACGATACTGAAAAGAAAAATTTGAATAAAACTATAGCAGAGCAGTCGTGATCTTCTTCCTCTCTGTAGCATAGTAAAAAATGCTTGGTGTAATTATTTTTCGTTTTCAGAACACAATTTCACGGAATATATTTAAGGTAAATTTGCATAATAATGTCGTGCTGTTCGCTCTTAAAAAATTACCCTTCGTTCAGTTTCGTTATTGGTTTCTACGAAGGCCATTGAAGGTTAATCAAAATTGAAAATCGTTCAAACTATTTCGCGAACAATCTTTGTTGGATGAGAGATTTTAGTTTTCTTTGAGCTTGAACGTGATGGGGCAGTAATCAGAATCAGAATCAGAGTCAGAATCAGAATCAGAATCAGGATCAGGATCAGGGTCACAGTGCTCGAGTATCCGGTTCACATTTCAAGTTGGCATATTGCATGACTAAAATTATTTTAAGAAAGCACAAAACCGACTGAAGACAACAGCGGAATATAAAACCGTCATGTGGTAGTTTTTTCTGCTTTTGTTGGTTTATTTTGTTTCAGTTGGAACATTAACACAAGTATTTATCAAGTCGCACAAGCGAAAAACTCCGCCTCGCATACCAATTGCATTTCTTTCTGTTTGAAAAAATTCAGTCTCTACCATCACAACATTTCCTAGAATGTTTTGAATCACCTCATTTCTTTTCTCTCATGATTCCACCTCTGAAACCAGAAAACGCGCATTTGTAGAGTCGAGATAGTCGTGGGTGTCGCAAAACCAATTCAAAAACAAAACCTGGGCGTACGAAAAGAAAATAACCACGAGAGACCTCTCCAAAGCCAGAAACTCGCCGTCGATGCCAGAGACTCGGTAGCAAGGTGCGGGGTGGGGTGAGCACCACACATTATCTCAACATCCCAGCATCCCCAACATCCCCCACAACACAGGGATGCGCTGTACTAGTGTAGGGAGGTGCACACCCGGCGGGGGTAGTGCTGGGAGCCGCTGACGCACTCGAACACTTCGCTGAACTCCGGCAGCTGCGCCAGCACTGCGCTCAGCCTGTGAAAGTGAACTTTTATTAAGCGAATATTAATAATTCAGCCATCGTAAATCTTATTCGAAGCATTTACAGAGGTTGTTTCCTTTTACTCTTTAAAAAAAAAGACGAACTCATGTCCAAACTACAGGTTCTACCATTGGGATACTGCAACCAAAGCTTATTCCTGTCCAAGTGTTGTTTTCATACGACTTGCTCAAAGTTGGCTTCTGTTTCATTGATGCACATCGCAACGCAAAAAAATCTGCAACTTTGAACGTCGTTTTGTTGCACGTGTGTGAGCGTATAAAGAGCACAGAAAATGCGCTGAAAAGAACACAAAAGCATGAATTCATCTTTCACGCTTTCAAATAAAACATCTTTTCCAATTTTTGAATGGCACATCATTGACAACTTTTGAAAGAAACAAATCCTTCTATTATAACACTCGAATTGCACTGGTCTTCCACTTCTCATTCATTCACCAATGCACATGTATTCATGCACTGGAGCGTGCAAATTTGCGTACGAATGGATGTAAACTTCTAATTGCGAGTCACTGTCATCTTCTTGACTTACAATAAATTCTTAAAGACTAGACTTACACACTCAGGCTCAAAATTACCGTGCTTAGAGTCATGGATTCATGCGTCCAGGTGCAAGACTTCATGAGTTATAGAAACACGAATTAGCGGTTGCTTGACCGACGCTAGTTAGAGACGCTGAGTAATATAACGTGGAATTCGTCTGTGGAAGAGATCTTTTTCGACCTTCCCAGAGTGTCAAGAGACGGACACTAGTGCTTATATTCCATGTCTGCTAGGTTGGTGAAGTTATGAAAGTGAAGTTCATTTTTCACTTAATGGGATATTTTATTTGGGTTTAAACTCACAAACACACGCGCATACCATGCCTGGATTCATCCCTAGCACTGTTTAACTTCATTTGTGAACAACACCCACGTACCAGTGGTGGTGCTACTCCACACAACTCAAAGGGAGTACCACGTAAAAATGGTGGTACCACACCATTCAACTCAGAGGGAGTACCCCGTACCAATGGTGGTGCCACACCCACACCAGCACCACGTAACAGCAACACCTGCCCACCCACCGTGGGTGTCCCAGAAGCGCTAAATCGCAGGTTCTCTCAATGTCTTCCCGCTGAGTGGTGGTGTTCGAGCACAAACTCTGCTCAGTAAAAAATCAAATTGTAAAAGAAACATTCACGATAACTTAAGTAGTGGTGTTCGAGCACAAACTCTGCTCAATAAAAAATCAAATTGTAAAAGAAACATTCATGATAAATTTGAAAGAAATGTTTTGCACCACTTCAGAAATGAAGCACTTCATACAACTTCCAGGAGAATAATTTTTAAAACTTTCAAATGAAACATCTCTAACCAGTTTCTTATGATACATCATTTTTCAATATCTAAATGCAAAATCTTTCGCAACTTTTACTTGGTACATTTGTTTCAATTTTAAATGAATTATCTTTTCAAAGTTAAAAAATTTCTTCCACAACTTTAAAATGAAATTTCATTTACAACTTTGGAATAAAACATTTTTATCACTTTCGAATTAAACTTCGCTTACAGTACTTCAATTAAACATCTTTCAAGCTTTCAAATAAAACATCTTTTCCAATTTTTAAATGGCATGTTTTTGACAACTATTGAAAGAAACAGAAATCCTTCTATTGTAACACTCGCATTGTACTGGTCTTCTGCTTCTCAACCTTAGTTTGGGAAGTGAAGCCTGCAGCTCAATCAGCAGAAGGGTTTCCCTTATGATTTCTTCCCGTTTTCTCCGTTTGCAACAATCAACGGAGGAGCTGATGGCTTAGATGAATAAACCGCAGTAGCGATGACTGGCCTCGAACTAGGTACTGTTGCTTTAAACGTCAGGTCACGAAAATCTAACTTAGGGGAATCAAAACCAATACTCGATTGACGACATCGCATTTGTCAGGCCAAGACTCGCGTAGTCTTGCCAACGTCCGCAGCACTATACGAGTAGTAAATATTTAGTGAAAGGAACTTACACAGTAAATAAATTTGAGGTAAAACGAATTTTCCTTTTACGATAGACAAGTCAAGCGACACTAATCAAATCATAATGACGTATTTCATACTTTTCATAGGGAGTTTGAAACAAGAGAGGCTTGTACTTCAGAACGCAGCTGTTACAAGGATCTTACTGTTGACAATATTTGTACATGTTCATGCGAAGTTCCAAGAGTCTATCGAAGGAAACCATTGGTCAATTAAAATATTGTTTACGCTCTTAGAAGTGATGCGGAGTGTTCATAATGTAGAAATTTACTAATCTATACTCGAATGTTGCATTCAGTGAAGGAAAAACTTTTTCTTGACTTATGCAAGGCGGGACGAGAATAATTGCACTTTGACACAACCTGAGCAACGTATTGCAAAAAAGGCTAATATCGTCGTTAATTGGGTTAGCCACCATCTTCTCTATTTCTAGCGTACAAAACTTTTCTGCCCGAACTCGCTTCTGATATGCATATTCAATGAGAAATATTGCTACCGAATCTTTAGGGAACACATATATAAATGAAGATCAGGATATAATGTGTCCAATATAGTGCAAAGTCGCAGCGGTAATTTCATCTGGAACCTAAATGCTTGCTGACCGCGAAGATACTATGGAATCCCGGCTGCAGAAGCTACACAAGTGAGCTCTCTCTGATACACTCAACACTCTCCAAGTACTTAAACAACTTGAAACCTCACAATAAGACACGGGTGTGAAAACGTTATTCGGAAGTCCCATTTGAGAGTGCAAATATCATTTCGTACATTTAGTGTCTCGGATCCTGTGCACATTAGTACCGTTCGCGAGCAAATTCTCAGAACACAAAACACTTACTGCAGCATTGCTGCAGAATAATTTTCCCAGCTGCAGGAAAAATAGCCTTCGAATTTACACGCATGCAGTTGACTACTACATTCCCAAGTTTATGTTATTGTGTTTAAGGACTGCAGCAAATACAGAATAAATTGCGAATGCCATTCTCAAAACTTCACTCTACTTCACTTGATTCTTAATGTAGAAATAGCCTCAATGACAGAAATAGCACCACTGCTCGCTACATCAGAGACGTTGAATAAGACAGTTGGAGCCGAGTTACTGCAGTGTTCCGTGGCAACATCAGATGCTCCAAAATTGCTCCCCCTTGATTGCCACACTCATGGTAGTATATGTGTCAGGTAGTATGGCACACGATTTGTGGCAGGTGGTATGTGGCAGGTGGTAAGTGCCAGGTGGTGTGGCAGGTGGTATGTGGCAGGTGGTAAGTGTCAGGTGGAACGTGGCAGGTGGTATGTATCAAGTGGTGTGGCAAGTGGTAAGTGCCAGGTGGTGTGGCAGGTGGTATGTGCCAAGTGGTGTGGCAGGAGGTGCGGCAGGTATGTAGCAGCACCCCAGCAGCCACACCAGATGAAGTAACGCTCACCCCAGCGTAGGACAGGAAAAAGATGTGTGTGGTGTTGAGCCTCTCGAAGCTCGCTGCTTGCGGCTGAGGTTCTCTCTTCATCAGCGACAGGTACGCCTGCGGGACAGGTTGTATCAGCCTGGAGGTCAAATCTATCCTAGGTTTCTCTCGAAATTACGATGATAAATTCAAAAATCAACAGAGCATTTATCCCTATGTTAAATTTTCATATTCTAAATCAATCTACAGCAAGTCTTACAAAAAATGGTCAGATTTTCAAATCCTAATTATTCGTGAAGTATTGGTCGTAGATAATTGATCTTAATCTAATTTTAAAGCGTGAAGTATCTATTCATGCCAATTAAATTTCTTTAGCCATGATGATATTTTAGGAACTGTTATACGAAAGTAAGATTGTTTTTTTGGCCCATTACGTGAGCGGTTCTTTAAAAGCGTAATCCCTAACTGCATTTGCTAGAATAGAGCTGAATATCAAAGTAGACAAATAATAAAAAACAGGCATCTTTAAAATGAAAACATTTATTTTCAATAACAATACAATTTCCAATTCGAGGCTCGCAAGCAAGTGTCTCGCAAGTAACGGTGGTCATTGCTTCGAATAAATGAAGGGATAGGGACTGGAATTCAAAATTGTATTGTTATTGAAAATAAATGTTTTCGTTTTAAAAATACGTGTTTTTTTTCTCTTAATTGTGTATTCACCTCAATTCAAGCAAATGAAGTTAACGATTACGCTTTTAAAGATCCGCTCGTGCAATAGGCCAAAAAGCCAATCTTGCTTTTTGCATAACAGTTTTTAAACCAACAGTATAACTAAAAAATAATTTAACTAGTAAGAGTAGGTGTATCATACTTTATAATTAGACTAAGTTTAAGTATGAACGATTGTGACATAACGAGTAAAAAATATTTGAAAACCTCAACATCATTTTTTGTGAAACATCCTATATATACAGGGTGGTTGCTAAAAATGTATACCTTTTAAAATTCTAATAACTTTTTAAAAATATGAAATCGGAGACTTGAACATAAAACATTTCAAAGGATAGAATTCAATGTTTTCTTACGTATCTGAAATACCCTCTAAATGAGTATAAACATCAAGGAGAGAAGATTATTGTAATCAGCAAACTTGGCACAACTGACTCTTCAACAACGCAAGTTCATCATGGAAGAAATGACGAAAATTGGATCTATCGTCGGGACTTAGAGGAAATCCTTCTTGAAATATCGATTCAAATCTAACAAAATAACGATTCAGAGGAATTTTCAACATTGGCATTCCCAGTTTATTGTGAGAAACGTTAATAAAGGGGGATCTGGAATACATGTTTCTGAACTCACAGCGGAAAATGTTGAAAGTCTGAGAACTCTAATCCTAGATGAAGACACGAATTCGACTCGGAAACTAGCGTTACAAACTGGAATTATCAGGAAAATAAAAATTAATTCTTCTTTCTTCCAATAATGCCAGTTTTATTTCCCTAACCTGTACGTAAAAAAGGTTATAACAATTTTAAAAGAGACTTATTTTTAGCAACCACCCTGTTCTTACAAAGCTCTGATAGCCCTGCTGTTCTGCTCATATGCTGGAATATTTGTACGTTTGTGTGTCACCAAAATCAAGGGCAATATCAATCCCCATGATTTCGTTAACAAAATAGGGTAAAATTCAGTGCCATGCTTATGGTACTATTAAAGAGCCCAATTTGCATTTTACCCCCAGGATTTTCTATATGACAAATTACAAAAAAGATTTATTTGCTGAAAAACATTTCCAAAAAATTAGGCAACAAAATGTGGGAAAAAGATGTCGCAATTTTTTAAGATAAATGAAAGAAACACTAAAAATAATTAAAAAAACTTTAAAGAAATGTACACAGTGGGTAAAAAACATTAAACAAATTTAGCGCATTGATTACTCATAGGCCATGAAACGTAAGGAGATGAGTTTCGTTTTTCTTCAAAACTTCCAAGTTTTTTGCCGTACACAGTTTAATTCAGATGTAATACCATTCAAAATGAGGGCCATTTCTTTCCGACTTGACAGGATTAATGCCCTCTGAAGCCATTCTGACGTTACACGTTGGGATATGAAAGACGAATAGATATCGCTCTCATAAGACAGTGCTCTATGACACAAATTTGTTTGTGAGGAAAACTGAATGGAATAACTTTTATGGAGCGTGTCCTTTGAGCTAGCCATGCAGTGGAGTGGCGCCTAAAAGACTTAAGCCTTGTGATTTCTTCCCTCGGGGCTTTTTGAAGGACCGAGTATTCAGGACTAGTACGGACTTGCCTGATGTACTATTCCTGAATACACGGACGCCTAAACGATCGCAATTTTTTTTAGCATTTTTGTAGACAATTCGGGGCTAATTAGAACGTAATGAAGAAAATGAAAGATTCCAATAATGTAACGAGAACTATGGTGGTAACAGTTGAATTAGAACACATGGGCTTTGATGGAAATTTAACTAATAACTCAGTTTTGGAAAAAGGCAACATTTTAATAAATCATCCGTCAAAATTGGAGATATCTGTTCGTTTTTCCATATCCCAAGCTGTAATGTGGGAATGAATCCAGAAAACTTTAATCATGCACAAGTTGGGAGGGTATGGTCATCACTTTGAGCCCCATTCAGCATGAATCAAATGGTCGGCAGTAAAATGCATAGAGCTTTTAACGAAATATGAAACTTCACCACATTTGTGACTAAACTCATTTTCCTACAATAATTATCGATGCTTTTTTAGCAATCATCAAGTTAAAATTGGGTGATATAGTAAAGACCCTCCTTGTGTAGTACAATGCACAAGTTTTATTTTAAGAGGTTTCGAAAATCTTATAACTTTGGCTGCGACCGCTATTTTCGACGAACTTTTGAAATCCCTTTCTGAAGTTCGCCATGATATGATTCACATGTTGAATCATATCATGGCGTCGGCTAGTTTCAAACACATTTCTCTTTAATGCCCGCAAATGTAATTGTTTTCAAACTGCTAATCAAAAATTGCATAGTAGATAATAGCCCTTTTTGCGATAATGACAAGCTTCTGCCTTCGAGGCACTCCGGACAATTAATTTCTACTTATGAAGCAATTATTTATTTATTTAATACTTTATCCATTTATTAATTATTAATTAATTCATTCGTCAAAGATTAAACCTTAGATTATAGTACCGTAGTGAAGTTAGTGTGTAACCGGCACCAGAGGGCACAGTATTTCAGTGTCTCGGTCGGATCGTTAAGAGAAAAAATGACGTGAGCAACATGAGGAAAGTGAAAGGCAAAACGAGAACGAAGCTATAAGAACGAGGACACTAGCGAAGGAGGTCGGTTACAGAATACGTAAAATACGACGGTATTTAAAGCGCCCAGTTGTGCAGGAGGCATCTTACCTTGAACGTCTGTCTGACGGCGTCCACCTCGGCTGCGGTGTCAGCGGCAGTGTGCTGGATGACGTTGTCGTCTTCTATGGAGAGGTCGGCGGTCGACGCTGCCACGCATTCTGCAACACCGCGTAGGTTTTCCACGGTCCTGGAATTTTAGCAAATTGTTTACTACAAGTGATACACCAAGTAGACTGTTCTTCACGGCTATTACAATGGTTGAGGATAGCTACTTGTGGGTCCGAATAAGTTCAGAATATAAAATTTAAGAAACGCTGAAGATACCGACCATTCGCGCTATACAGTTTGTGTTAGCTGAACTAGGATTTAAATTTGACACACTTATTTAAGGAGATTTGAAAAGTTACTAAAAATTCAGTGTAATCAGTTAACACTTTGACCGCAAATGGTAAGACAGAATTTCAATTTTCAACTCAAAGTTAATGTCAATTGTAGTAAGCAATTTTAAAAATAGTAAACATTAACTGGTTCGTACATCCATTTAGATTTAATTAAGTACTTATGAAAATTTGCGACTATTGGTCGGTCAACAACATTACGTAAATTCCCTTCCTGGTTCACGGTGCAGTAGCCCACGGTGCGTTCAAGGCGTTTAGAGATGCTTAAAATTTATTTTATTAAAAATGTTTTTTAATAAAAATATATATTACCGGTATTATATCTTAATAAAAAAAATATTTCAAAAGAAATGATTATTAATTTAAAAAATGTTTTTAATAAAAAGACATTTTAAAATGAAGTGATTTTCATTAAAATCTGTTTGAATAAAAATAGATTTTAAATATCTATTTCCGTCTAAAATTTTCCCTTCGTTCAAAAATTAGAGATAACAGACAAGATCATAAGCAAGTTCAAGCCTTTCTAACCAAAACAAAGGCGTTCCAAAGAGAGGAAGGGCGATGATACCATTTAGTATAGAGTTAAGAGAACGCGGAATCTAAGTACAAGGTGTGTTCCAACACAAGATCCTCTGCGCTCAGAAATAGTAAGTTGAGAAGGAAGGTGACGAAACAAGATAGAAGTGGAAGAATAAAGTAAAAGGTTAAAAAACAGGACAGCAGTGTTCAGCACACACAGGATAGCAGGGATGGTCCAAAACAAAATAAAAATTAAATCTTTTTCAGTAAAAAGGTCTATCGACCTCTAGCTAGGAGCCCTACATTTTCTTTTTGGGAGCGTTAACTTCCAAAGATACAACAGTTGTCCACTCCTGAGGGGCTTGGAGCAAACAGCCTTGCGAACTCCACCAACTCGTGTCTTTGTCTTCTCATATCCATAAAACTCCAGCGATCAGTCCATCGACCAATCCTCTGTTTCTACTGACTTTCATGTCAAGTAACATAAATGCTCACAGTGTAACAACTATCATCTGTATTTAACCTAAGCACGATACAAGATGTACTGTATATAAACTTTTGAAAGTATACAACATGATATGAGGTAAAAATTGCAGATTTAAATGAGCTAATATTAAGTCAACCGGCATTCGAAGAAAGAAAACATTGTTTATTCTATGGAGTTCTGATGCTTTTGTATGAACAAAGGCACCAACAATAATGGAACGATTAGACATTCCCAAAATAGTAAAATCCGTTACTATTTATTTGGCGCTTGGACTATCTCATCGTAATAAGAAGATAGGTCAAGCAAGCAATAATACCGTCAAGACTCGGCTCATTTATGAAACTTTTGAATTGTTTTCTGAGCTCTCTTTACGAATGTCTTAACCTACTGTGATGCACCACGGGCACAGCACAATATGGATGCAAATGTTGGGAGGACGATAATTATTTCGAGATAGTTGAGCTTTCATGCATTCACAGACAGAAACATCTTTTAAATCAACGGTAAACATAAAACTGGAGAATAATTTGTACTGTGAATTGTTTTTCTTAATAACGAACAAAATGTAAAAAGATGTTGATGAAGTTTTAAACGTACACACTGTACATTGTTCATATGAAAATAACACATACACGAAACCTCTGTGGTGATGTGACAGAAGTATTAAGAAAGCTCGAAATATTTATTTGACAGTAGTTTATGAAAATGGTAAATCGGGAAACTTACATGAAAAACAAATATTCTTGTATATAAAAAGATACTTGTGTTGAACAAATCACGTGTTCCATCTCACGTATCAATAATAAAAGATTTCCTTAAATTGCAAAAAATTAATGAATAATTGATTGATATTAGAAATTTAATACAGTGACAAAGAACTTAGATGGCAAAAAATTCTCTAAAACGCGATTTCTGCGAGTTTCGACGGCTAAACACGCTAGAAACTATTAGGAAAACCTAAATTGCATATGAAATATCGTTATGGAGAAATTTCTTGGGTAGTTTTACATTAGATGCTTGTCTAAATGAACTTCAAGATATCAAAGCAATGGGAATTATCAAAAATATGAAAGTAGTGTTTCAGCAATCACTAAAAAAAAAGATTTTGGAATATGTTGTAAAATCTTTACATTGTGACGGAATAAAAAATAAATGGGATGATGGAAAATGTTTTAAGAGATGATGCATCCCGAATTATTTTGACAAGAAATTTACAAAACATGTTTCGTAAGTGGCTGCTGGTAAAAGATGAATTCCAAACACATCATGTGGCTGCTGGAAAGCATATTTATAAGAATAGCAGTCACGAACTTCACCGTCCAGAACTCAAATTACAGTCGATTCTAGCTAGATCTCAGATCTGAATTAACGTGATTCAACATCAAGATTGCTGCCTGCAAATGCAAATATAAAGTACCATGACGACGTTTTTTTAGTTTTGACCTCTAATGAGAGCGAGATGGCTTCATGATCATAATGATGTTACTCATGTGTAAAGAAAAGATGGAGCAGCCTACACCCAGGAAAATGAACCCGACCGTGAAATACGATGGAGGAAGTCTAGTGGAATAGGGTTGCTTTGAATTTAATAGCATGAGAGAATGAGAAATAACTGTAGGAACTATAAATAAAGCTTAGTATCGTATGATTTTAGAAGATACTTTGTAAAAATTTGGTGTGTAACTGGGCTTGGACCTGGACTGGTGTTTCAATCGGAGAACGATCCTAAGTCTACCGTCAAAGTAATTAATGAATGGTTCTGAAACAACACTATCAAGGTGCTGGATTAGCCTACTCAATTATCGTATTTAAACAGCACGTAAAATTTATGTAGAAAATTCAATGGCTATACCCACATCACACGACCGACCAACCTAAGTAAATTTAAGGTGTTTTGCCAAAAAGAATGGGTAAGACTTTTTTAAAATCAGGCAAACACTTAGTGAAAAATTACTGGGAACGCCTAAGAGCTTTTATTGTGAATTGAAAAGCTCCAGATAGATATTACAGAAATTTTCCAGCGTCCTAGTACTTTTTTCACTACATACTTGGTAAAATTCGCAAAAAAATCTATGCACGCTTCAAAAACTCCGGTTTAGCTCCTCATTTATGTTAGTTCATACTTATTATCTAAAGGGTTATTTTTCGAATAGCTACCACAATTATGTGTTTTATACATAAATTTTTCAATGCAAAAACATTTTGTTGTCCAGGCAGGTGTTCCATCTCACGTAAGACAGGAAATAGAAGAATTGCGGTAACTATTTGGTTTATTAATTTACCTGTTGGTGTACGCGGTGGGCACGACCAGCTTGCCGCTGCTGTCCCACGCTAGACCGACGGCGTCGAATGCCCTCAGCATCTCTCTTGCTATTCGCACGCCTATGCCCCCGTAAAGCATCGCTCTGAAATTGAAAATTTGGTAATCAAAGTTTATCGTGTGGGAAATTTCCACTTTCACTTATACATTTAATCATAATTGACTATTGGTATTGGCTTAGCATCTCTCTTGCTCTTTGCACACCTATGCCTCCGTACAGCATCGCTCTGAAATTGAAAATTTGGTAACCACCAAAGATTATTGCAGAGCATAATTTCTATTTCCACTTTTACATAAACACATAATTGGATAATGGTATTTTGTTATACTATGATACGATATATACTCTTTATATGTGTTTGAGAGTAAATAAACTGATTCAGAACACGCATTTCTTTCTAATTAGTAATCGAGACAACTTTCATAACGAAATCTCCGTATAATAATGTAGAAGCGGTATGGTTTTGTAAAAGAGTCTAACTCTTAGTAGATGTTGTAATTGAACAGCTATCGTACAACCCAAAGTGGAGACAAAAGGCAAGGTTCTGAGAATCTGTCTTCGAACGAACACAGTATTCGTTTCCGCATATTCGTACCTCGAAGGACAAGAGTTCACGCGAGCCCCAAATTATAGATTTTCAGATATGGGCTGCCAACTAAAATTTTTACAGCACATTGGATTGTATAAATTAACAGACGTTCAAAATATTAGGTTATTCACCGAAAAAAATAGTAGAAGGGGAATGAAGCAATGAAGTAAAAAGACAAGTTTGTTGACATTGGTGCTTCGTGCATTACAGTATTGCTATAAAGAACTTATTCCCGACATTCGACTAGGAGTTAACCCAGAGGGGTAAACGCAGATGCACGTGAAACCTCAGGCTCAGAATTTCATTGAAGTTTGCAGCAGATCGGATTGATATCGGGAAGCTATGAGGCCAGAATTCCTTGGGTCAGACAGCCTCTGAAATTTTAATGTCACACTCAAGAGCGCGACAGACAATATGCGAGAAAGATCACTATTGCTGGAAACTGTTGAGCACGTTTTGGAAATGTAATTATAGCCTTCGTTTTTTTTTGGTTAAAACAGCACCAGATAATAGACTCAAAAAAATTCATTATTTGTGGGACACATCTATTTCTGAGTTGAACATTGTGCACATCCACACAGGATAATTTACAGCACACGATCTGCAACGTTTTTCATAGTTTGTGTGTATAGCTAGTTTAGAAGTTAACGACTAGTTATCTAACGACCGTGTCACTATTGCGTACCTTTATCATCGCTCTTTATTTTGCACAACCTAATTCATACATTTTTCTAGCAGTGGCATGCTTCTGTTTGGAATGTACAGGACACAGACTTGCCTTTTTGGATTCGGCGTAACGCTCATAACCCCTCATGAAAATGAAATTTCTGTGTAATTCATGCGAAGAAAGCTTGTGTGCAGCAACACTCACGCGGGATAGTTGTGGTGGATGTCGGTAGATGGATCCGGTCTTCTT
>JACJUY010000880.1:143865-158904 GCA_014220935.1 Platorchestia sp. MABIK | reverse complement strand
AAACTTTGATTATTGTTTCGTACTAAAGTCATACTTTTGTTTTATTAAATATTCGTATTGTTGAGATTGTTTATCCTGACTTTGCAAACTAAATTTATTCATGAAACCCTCAAAGATACGGTTCCTCAACAATCCTTCGCCCAAGTAGGCAATTCGAACTAAGGGCTGGAGTTTGCCCTGACAGTGGAAGTGGCAACACTCACGCGGGATAGTTGTGGTGGAAGTGGCAACACTCAAGCAGGATAGTTGTGGTGGAAGTAGCAACACTCACGCGGGATGGTTGTTGTGGAAGTAGCAACACTCACGCGGGATAGTTGTGGTGGAAGTAGGGCGGGTTGAGCCAGTGAGGCGGCACGACGATGCGGTTGGCCTGCTGTACGTAGACGATGTCGTCGCCAGAGAGGGCAGACATCCACGGCTTCTCAGTCTCGGGCTCGAGGAGACGCTTCTCCATGTGGCGCCGCCCGTTCAGGATGGAGTCCTGCACAGCAGAGCTTCAATAATAAGCCTCTTGCTTATTTTTAAGCTCGTTTTAATTACCGGAGCTCATCCTAATTATTGAAGCACATCCTAATTATTTGAGCTCATCCTAATTATTGGAATACAGCCTAATTATTGGAGCAAATCCTAATCATTGGAACACATCCTAACAACTGAAGCAGCAGTTACGTTATATTAATGATGAATCATGGCCTTGTAGTTGGAAACTCTACACAAATGACAATTCGACTGCATGATTAAGCTCGTGAAGAAAACTGTGCGTTGAAACAAACGATAAAATGTCAACTGGAAAGCTGACTTGAACAAACAGACGAAGACGACGACGAACAATGAGGGGACTAGAATGGAAAAATAATCCCAATGCGAAAAAAGTTGAGACAGCGAAGAAACTATTGAAGATAAAATGGCTACGACGGTAATAGTTGAAAACGAAAATCAGTTGACAGTTAACAAAAATTGCAAACAACCGCGAAACAACATCCGAGTACAAAAAATGAAGAACATGACAAAAAATAGTTGACAGTAACAAAAGAGTGCAGACACACATAAAATGTCGACAGTAAATGAAGGCAAAGTGAAAATGCTAATAAAGTCAATTTAGAAGAAAAAATAGAAAACGACAGTTCTTGATAACAGATGATATGTTTATCAGTTTGTTTCAGAAACACAGTAAAAATGTATAGAGTGCAACTCAGTCTTGAGGGACAATTGAAGTTGTAGCACGACAGCAATCCTGACGACGCGGCAAAATCAAAACTTTAATGGCTGAGCAAAAGCACCAGCGTACACAGGTGATCATTAGGTGATCAGAGGTGATCACCTTCTTGGGATATGTAGGTGGCGAAAGCATCAGATTCGAAAGATTTGGAAGCTTTGAATTTTAACGAGTTCCAAAGTCAAACAAAATGTTAATGCGTAGCTGTGAACAGATGTAACTGTGCGAGTAATTGATGTTAGTATATTTTTATTTACCGAAAAAGACGATGCATCCCCATTTCATATGTGAAATCTTCGGTTTTGATTGATTATTAAATTCAACATTTTTTTGGATTTCTAATTATTTTGGCCAATGTTCAGATTATATTTGATTTCTTTGTTTTTAAAGTAATGTTGAAATGGTTTTTTAAATTATTTAACTTGTATTTTTTAACTAGTTATGTTTCATTTTGCAGTATTATGTTTTCAGAAGCATCACGTGGTAGACGCGAAGCGTGAAAAGAAGTTTAAAATAACACGTGTTCTCCCTTAAAATCAATTGATGACGCACACTTATGCAAAAAGTATAGGAACGGAACATCATTTCAAAAAGTACAGCTGTACGAAGGCGTTAATTATGATGTAGTGCGCGACTTACCCTGAGATTTTTGAAAAAGTCTTTCGTGAAGATGGTGAAGTCTTTGTAGTACTCATCCACGACCCTCCTGTCCAGCAGGGTGTCTGGGTAGCCCACGGTTATGCTCATGTTCGACAACTGCACGAAAACAACGTCATTAACATCCTCTTTTCAGCATGAAGTACGTTTTTTAAATGAGTTATTGCTCCACATAAAAGCATTTTGTCCGTAATTTTCCTCACTGGGCTGCTCATCCCTTCGTTATACGCATGCCTTCTTTTACAGCAATTTCCTTTTTACGCAATAAATCCTTGACACACTTTTATTAATATTTTTTGAACGAATTTATGTCAAGCTATCAATGTTCCTATTTTATAGAACTGATTTCTACTCTTACACCAATTCTTAGGTAAGTAATTTTTCTCCTTAGTGTGACCCCATTCCTTGAGATACTCGTCTGAAGAAAAGACACGTGTACGTGTCATCTGCTCTACTGACACTGTAACAATGAATGTCAGAACCAGTCAGTGCAATTTAACCAAGATCACGTAGTGGGATTTATCAGAAAGGATAACACAAGGGTAACACAAGGGACCGGAGAGCCGAAACTGAGAGCCGTGCTGCTACGGTCTCCAGTACTCAAGAACAAACGAGCGGCCACGGGGGAAAATGCTAAAGGATTGTAACCCCCAATTAAGGGATTCTATTCGTCAAAAGGGTCTTCCGTAAAGGTCGACTGAAGGGTTTGGGATTCCATACGATGGGGGAAACAAATATTCGCACACTACAGAATTGCTTTCACACAACGGGATTCTAGGAAATAGAAAACTTGACATCCAAGCTAAAATTCCCTACTCTTGAATTTTGATTACACACGTTTAAAAAACGAAAAAAAGCTCTGCTACAAACTAAACAATACACGTTTCTATCAGGGTTGAAAATTATTTCTGTACAAAAAAAACCGTATAATAAATATTTTACAGCATAGTCATTATTAGTTTTTACAACGATTTTTTAATTTCAGTAGTTATCGGTTGTAGCCTTCAATTGCTTTCTTATTCAATTCTTCTCCGTAAACCAACATCAGCGCAAGGCGGTTCTGAAAGCTCTCGATGAGAATTAATTTTCAAATAACGCCACAAATTTTTGCATTCATTCACGTCAAAAGACAGAATTCATCATTTTAAGACGTTTAAGAGACGTTTTCAGCCAGGATTTTTATTTGAAACGCCTAACTGTTTGCGGCTTAACAATTCCATTCATTGAGGCAGTATTAAATATCAACACTGAAAATGTCGACAGTAAATGAAGGCACTGTAAAAATGATAATAAAAGTCAACTTAGCTGAAACTGCTCGTTCAACCTTCAAACTCATTCCTTCGCTATTATTTAAAGTTAATTATAAGAGATAGAATTGAAGCTTTTTGCTGCTCTGAAATTTCCGTGCCGGAAATTTTGTTTGAAGTTCCATCTAAACCAAAATCTGAGGCGTGCAAAAAGGGAACATTTACGATAACTCAGAACACTCGAAAAATTGCTTGGAGGGTAAGCATATTAGAATAAATCTTTCAATGAAATAAGTAATATTTGGCACAGCTTTTAAGTAGGCTTTAATAAACATAGCGTGCCCCGTACTCGTCCGGAATGTAAAAGATCGCAGGGGAAACGTAAACAACGAGTTCAAAAGCAGGAGGTGGACGGGTGTGAAAGTGAAAAAATTATGTTATACTTCTCCTCTTTCAAAGAAAAAATATTGCAAATTAATTACACGATTTGCATTATAACATAAACTGGAAAACGCGTCAAATGGAATTTCTCTAGCAAGTGGAACATAAATATTGCTATAAGCATAGCTAGAAATTTAATGTCGTGTGCCAGCGGCTTCTGAAAGCTTGAACGGAGGCGCTCCCGCTGCGCAAATTATCCTGGACAGACCACACTGTAAAAAGAGACCTAATCATAGATTACTCATAGGCTAGGAGCAGCTAAGATTAGGTGTAGTATAGGAAACAACCATTGGACAGATTGGCTATAGGAAAATCTTAGCTATTGAATAAAATTTGTCGTGTGATTTGGTTTGCAAAGAAACTTAAAAATTCACAGGGCAGCCAGCCCAGAAGTACTCTCGAAATTCACAGTTTAACAAGTTCACCAAAACGTAAACCTAATTTTAAAGAACATTCTAATAAACGCATTGAAAATTTTTACTTACAGTGTATATCTAAAAACAAGGTTAATAAGTATTAATTGAAAACCAAGGTCGGGACTGACACCAAGGCCCGATACTCAAAATAACCTATACAATTTGATATTTTAGTTACATCATTACAGTATTAGATCATTTGGTGCAAGACTCCCTAGCCATAACAAAAGAAATCTAATGAGAGCGAAGAGAAGAGATCATTTTGTCCGGACTGTAAAAACAGGAAATCTATCCACAAAGTAATGTTGCCACACGGGTACCCTGCGAATAGAAACATCAAGTTAAGAAGGAAGAGAAAGAAAATACAAAGAAAAGATAGCGAAGAAGGCATTAAAACTGAAACAAGCAAAATAGGCATGAAAGACGGAAGTCCCAAAGGCCTATCTATAGCAGAGGTCACCAAACAGTGACTCTAAATGGGCGCCAGTCCCCACTGCATAAAACAGATAAATCTACTTAGCCTAAACTATTTCCCATCCTACGGTGTCTGAGTAGATACATGTTGATTTCAAACGTGATTATTGATACCACAAGTAACCGATGTCGGCTGACACTTTTATCTATTCGATAATTAACAACATAAAGTAAAAGAAATACCAACCGGTTTCGTTAACAAATGAAAAACTACCGGGTTCTGAGAAATATAATACCAACCTGTTTTGACCACAAGTGATGTACTTGCAGTTTATCATTCCCAGTGAATATTTCTTCGTTCCATCATTTTAGAACTAGATGAATTTCAATTAAATTCAGTATACGCACAGTAATAAACTTCATTTCCAAATAAAATTTTATTCATTCAAAGACATCAGCATAAAGTATTAACCATTGCGACAAAAGTATCACATAGGAGGGATGGAAGTACAAGGAAATTGAGGCTCCTAGAACAACACATTAAATTTCGATGTGGAGTTTTGCATACGCACAACTCATTTGACAGAACCGTGGGCTTCCGATACGTCTCAAAAAACTGTAATGTGGGGTAGCAAAAACAGCGTATGAAGCTGTACTGTGTTGTAAAAACAGCACCTAAAACTGTAATGTGTTGTAAAAACAGCGCATGGAGCTGTAATATGTTGTAAAAACAGCGCCTGAAATTGTAATGTGAGGCTGTAAAAACTGTCCATGAAGCTGTAATGTGGGGTTCCGAATAGAATTTAAATATCAATGTTGGGTTCAGAAAACAATTCATTAAACAGCCATTAGGGTATCCAAAAACATCTTATTGAACAGAAATGTAGGGTTGAAAAAACAGCGCCTGAAACTGAAATGTGGTGTTCCGAATACATAAAACTCTTCAATTATTGAAGTAGACTCACCTTGGCACTGAGTCTAGCCTTCGTCTCCATCGGATACCAGCGACTGTGCGCCAGGCTGATGGTCAGAGTGCGACGGATCTGGTTGAATATTTTGGTGACCTGGAACAGCGATGACATCTCGGTTAAGGTTAATTAATGAATCCTGGGCCACTTTTGAAGCGCTTTTACCGTGGTTTTATTTCGTACGCTCAATCTAGACTTCGCAAATATGTAATTTAGAACGTTATGAGGGAATTGCCCTCTGGATTAAAAAATGGAGCACGAAAATTAGGCAAATTCGATTTTAGCTCAGGAGTAATTAGAGCAGTCTCTGCTTCCGACAAATTGTACTTCAGCTTACAAGGCGCAAAAAACTTTTATGGGGGAACAGGAATGTGACAGAAAAACCGGTATTGTTTATCTGAAGATGCCTTCAATTGCCCTTATTTCCTTCTATATCCACGAAATTAAATTTTGAACTTTGCTCGAAGAGAATCCTCATCGTAATCGTAATCCTTTGCTCCATTTTGAACACTTATAAACTTTGTAGGTCTTCCTAATTTGGCTGCTTGATTGCTTGTCATTGCTTATCTTTTGCTTCAAGTCAGAGAGTGAGTCAGAATTCAACTCCCTTATTCCAGGAATGAGATAGGGATAATTTCAAGTGTATTTCTTAATATTGTATACAGTAAGTTTTGCAGGGAAGCGTAATAAGGTATTTTTTTTGGCCCAACTAACATTAATCCCACGTACTGGATTGTGGATACGGCATTTCACCAGTGCCCTGTTAATTTTACGAAGAATGTTTCCCATTGATTCGTGGGTAATTTGATTGGTGAAAATAATTATAATTGAAACATGACTATCGTGAAATGTTTGTTCATAAATCCCTTTCTTGGTGTAAAAAATCAATCATCTAAATAATTTGACTCAACGGGTCATAAGGGGTCTAGTAACTCATAAAATTTAAAAAATTGTAAATTGAATTCTTCCAATGCGAGCGATACCAAACACTCACTCACTGCACAACGAAACACGAGACTCTTTCTGTCACAAACATTATAGAAAGCAAATGATACGGATCTATAAAATGCGTAAAAGTTCTAGTGGAAGACTGTCAAATGTATGTAATATGAAAGTGCGCTCTAAAACTACACGTGTAAAAATTCTGACAAATTAAAAGTAAACCTTACTCTCAATTTATGCCACGTAACATTACAGTGCGTTTTATAACGAAACAGGACGACCATGTGCGCTGATTTCAGTTCAGCGTTTGAAAACGTACTATGATTCCTATTAAAATGAGGAGGTTGACAGTTGTGCAGGAAGAATAAAAAATAGGGAAACTGGTATTTATTTGTGGACAATTTTTGGGAATACAAATGGTTCTGGATTTGTGAATTAGAAAGTTTCGTGAGGAGTCTGACTGTACCGAATGAGACTTCCTTGCGCATCACACTAGTTATTGGAGTGAGGCGTTACCAACTTCCTACTGGAGTAATTGGAGTGAGGTGCTACCGACGTAAAATTGCTCCACGGATATTAAAGGCGTGTATTCAATGTTTATTTTTTACTGTTAAAAAAATTTCAAGAGATGTATAAAAAAAGATTGAAATTCATAATAAGTTCTACTTCCGTTATTTCTGCACATGATCACAACCAATAGTCTGATTTTATTTTATTTTACTTCAGGTCGCAACAGAAAAGGCCAGAAATCTACCGTGTATCCAGATCTTCAGTGTGCCATTGCCCAGTTCTACATTCAAGTGATATTCCTGCACCACAGCCGCCTTTTGAATTACCAAGCGATGACACGAGCAACTCAGACGATTCAGGATCTCAAGATACAACGTATACGGCACAACTTGAATCTGATAAGAAACCACACCTCATCACCCAACCAGAACTCAATGATCTAGCTCGTGATCTAACACTTACTAAGCAACAGAGTGAACTCCTGGCCTCACGTTTGCAACAATGGCACCTGTTAATTACTAGATTGTAAGTTAATACATTATATAATGACAACAAACATGCCGATTCATTATGTAGTAATTAAATAACTACAATGCAGACATTTAACCTGACTTTGGGAGCAAAATACATTTATGGAATGTTGAAAATCTGTATTAGTTGCATAATTATTAAAACAGCGATTTACCAAAAATTGTGACGATGAAATTTTTGTTATCAAATTTGAGTTACGCACACTGAACTTCATTGAAAAAAACGCAATGAGAACTGTGTTTTTTCTTGACCCTGAAATTTGTTGTACAGTGTTCTTTGTATGATGCGCTTAGTGTCAGGAGGAATCTCCATCCACAGAAGCAAACCTCACACGAAACCGTCTAATTCATTAATCCGTGACCCAGACATGACCAAAGATTACCAACTTAGAATTACTATTTCCTCCAATTTAAATTCCGCCTGCAGCACAAAGTGGGGATTGTTGGCATGTTCTACGATACCCCCATATTTTAGAATCCTTGAAAATGTATATGGTTCTCCTTTTCACTTACCAATAATTATTGTGTGGTAATATTACTCGACACAAAGTGAATGTAAAGTTATTGAGAAAAAATTTTCGTTAGAATTTTTGAACGCGCATTTTTAGAGCTCGCTGTCAACTTACGTTTCTGGGGAAAAATTGTTTTTCTAGTCATTCCTCTCTTCGTTCAGGTACTGATGATGTGTTTTTAAAGATCTGAAACGTCTGCTTTCTGAATGTTTTTGACAACGTTGAAAATTTTATTTATCACACAAAATAAATTTTCTAAAAATCGATCGAATGTGTAAATCCGCATTCCAAATTGCGTCATCGGGGACATAAAATCCATACATTGAAATTCTTCAATACGAAAGAGGTTCATTTGTACTATGAGTCCTTTTCATGACAATTTTTTTCAACGCTGGATTCTTGTTTAATCTCTCGTATTTTAAATGCTTGTTATCAATTCTTTCATGGTAAAATGCAGCAAATATTCAGGTAGCTGATTTGTCTTCACACCTTAAAGAGAACATATTTCTAATTAATATCGCATTCAAATCTTCTCTAAAAGGATATAATTCAGGGATAGTCTATAATTAATGAAAATGACATCTTGAGTTGTTTGACCACAGAAGCCTTCACCTGTCATTAGTTTCTTACAGGTCATCAACATTTAAAATTGTCTCGGAAAGCCGAATGCTCGATATTGACATATTCTAACTCATTCGAGCACCTTCTTGATGGTGGCATCTCTGTTCTTCATTCTCTCGGGTGTTCTCTCATACAGGGACCCCAGCCCGTAGCTGAAGAACTGAGACGTAGACTGGATACAGAACTCCCAGCGCTCCATGGGTCGCTGGGTGCCTGGAAAACATCGCAGATTAAGAAGGGTGTGCAAGAAATATTGGAAACGCAGTGTAATTTTAAGCCAATGTACAGAATGGCGTGAAAGCCACTTCACCATTTTGAACATTTATTATACGACAACTGATACAACTGTAAAATATGTTGCATACGAAATGAAAGAGAAAACTTTCAAGTTTCATTCTGTATCGATTATACGTAATTGAAGCATATTTTGAAATAAAAATTTACTCAATTATCATATCACAAAAAAGTTAAAATACATCAAAGACCAAAGAGCAAAGATGGTGGAGAGTTATTTCTCTCAACGGATCGTTCCAGCCCCACGAATACCACCTACCATTCCAGCCCCACGAATACCACCTACCATTCCAGCCCCACGAGTTTGACCTCTTTGGTTGTTAGATTGGTCACTCATGGTAATATATTTCAAAGAGTTTATTTAACTAATTTGTGCACAGCAACAATTCTTCCTTGCAATTAATGCAGTACTTCCACAACCAAATCCATAAACTAGAATATAATTAAGGTTTTGACGATTAAACAAATTTTTCCATATCATTCTCTTTTAATAACGTGCTTTTCCATTTATTTGTCTGTATGTTAAGCAACTTCATTAACTTATGACATTAAAATCATAACCAGTGCATTGTGATGAAATAAATCACTAAGTTCTCTTCTGAACTATATGCATCCCTATATCAGTTTCAGATTAGGTATATCGAAATTGGTCTTTACGCAAACGAGTTAATTTAATCTTTTAGTGCTTATATCGGCATACGACAAGGTAAACCCGTCCTAGACTTGAACTCATCATGTCTCGTAGAAATAGTTAATTTACCATTGACGCCGCTTGCTTTGAAACGCTGTCGTGAAAGTGAATAGTGAAAACGTGAAAACGCTGTCGGTGAATGTGAAGTACATTTAGCACCAAATAGTGTATTTTGGTCTTATTTATTGTGAAGCAAATTTGTCAGAAGGGGTAAAATTTTCTTTACTAATAAGTCGTTAACAGATTTTAAACAATTGCACTTCGAAACTGGGAAAAAACTTCCATTATTTTGAAAGATTTTCTACAGCTATTTTCCGGGACGTTGAAACCACATTGAATAAATTTAGATCGCCACACGACGATGTTACATGCAGTCAATGTGATTGAACATTTAACAAAATCGTGGTTACTTCTTTCGGAAAAATTTCAGGAACCTCGATGGAATAACGGGGAATCGTCATGAGCTTTTCAAAACATTTCTCAAAAGGCCTTTCATTTCTTTGTGTCGGACGCTCAATAAATACAACTTGTTTCTGTTCACAAAACAAACTAAACAAATTATGAAATTTCAAGTTACAAAACCATGATAAATTGCTGAACGAGTGCCTCTCCGTAACATGTCAGGTACGAAAATAAACTTTGCCCAAGAACGATGAACTAAATATTGCCCTCACAAAGATACCCTAAATTCTATCTCCTACAATGAATTTTCTTGCCACAGCAAATTTGACTAAAAGCTGCCACGCAGGATCACTGTGTTGCTAAGGTTTACCAGTTCTGGCCAAAACTTCACATAGGAAAACTTTAGAAATAAAACGCAAAAATTTAGAATCTCCACAAAAGATAATTTTGGAAACTCAAGATGCCGCTAGCGCAAGCCACCTACATGCCGCTAGCGCATCCCATGAGTAATTTTGCCGCCAGCGCATAGAAACTACGTTAAGAAGGAAGGCTATTTGACAAAATAAAAGTTGAAGAAGCAAGTTGGTGCTGAAAACAAGACACCAGTGAAGGGAAAAATGATGATCCTTAACAAAGCTAAAAATAAATTTCATTTAAACAATTTAAAGATATGCCTAACTCTCAGCTCGGGGCCTCACATTTTTCCTCTGGGAGTGTGGGAGTGCAAATTCCAATGAACACAATAGCTGTATTCCTCTGAAGGGGTGCAAGTTAAGTTTGATACATAAAATAAAATCATTGAATTTAACTGTTTTGGCTTAAGACGCGTTCATTGCTTAGAGATGCGATGGTTTGGTCGTCAAATTCTGTTCCAATTATTTTGAATGCTAGTGGTCACACTTTGTCATTAAGAATGCTGGCAAAACCTAGCAGCACGAATAGACAAGGCAGAACAAATAACACAACGAGTAGGCGTTGATCAACAACAAAAACAGCCATCATTACTTCATACGATAAAAAACCAACTCAAATTTCAATGCACTAAATGCATTGAATTTGCTCATTACTGAACAACGCTGTGAAAACAACTGACTGAAGAAAGCCAGGCTCACACCAGCTCCTATCCTGAGTTGCCTGATCATAATAACTAAAATTCAATTTTTTTCGATAAATTCAGGAAATATTGGGTTTCAGGGTTGATAAATACCCATTAATTGCTGTAGCCAAATTTTGTTTCAAAACAGACTAAATTTTAAAAATCTGGACTACCAGGAAAGAGACTAATCGAGCAACCATGTTGTTGCTTTCATGCTTGCTTGCTTCTTTTGTTTAGTGAGTGCCCTGGGTTTAATACTTTACCCGCAACGTAGGCTATCGTTGTTGAATGACCAGTAGGCACCAACTCAATTTTCATCAATGCTTGATAAAAGCTAAATGAAGGCTCGATCCAGTTAATGTTTACTTTTTTCAAAATTGTTGATGAAATTGACTTTAAATTTGAGTTGAATATTGAACTTGAGGTTAACCGATTGGGGTCAAAGAGTTAAATGGTTTGTGCAGCTGAGACAGTCCTGTTCTCACCTGTGAACTCTCTCCTGTAGAGGTCGAGCACGCGCTTGTCCTTGTCAGGCAGGTAGGGCAGGTAGTATGACACGAAGTTAAATATCAGGTAGTTGTTCAGCTGCCTGGTGAGCACGCGGGGAAAAGAGAACAAATAAATAAATCTCACGTCGATCGAATAGAATAGAAACTGTCCAACTGGTGAAACTGTTCAACTGGATCGAATAGAAACTGCTCAACTGGTGTGGGATGCTAGAATGAATTTAAGCTTGACTCCGGCAGGACATAATTTTTAAAGCATGAGGGTAATACTTTCGAGCTTCTGTCATTTAAATAATAGAATGTTGATTGGCTTTGAAAATAGCGAACGATGTATTTGTTCCACATGAAAATTGAAGCAATTATACCTATCTTACTTCGATCACATTATTTTATTCCGAAATTTATCAATCATAAAAAAACTAGTGACTAGGGTTAAAGCAAAATAATCTAAAATCTTGTGTGAAAATTTCTCTTTTAGATGCAAAATAGTTTTCAGTACCTGTCATTCAGCCATATGAGCTTTAACAAGTATGATGGAGAAATCTAAGTTTTGATAAGCTTCAAAAAAGTTACTCGACCATATCGTTTTACTAGAAACTCCCCTATAAAATAACGCAGAGTTCGTTAGTTGTTTGCTTGTTTAGTAAATTGGTGTCTCCATCTTTAGTTCCGCGCTGTAGAGTGAACATCTGAACGCAACACAATGGCTGCAAGTTTATGTGTTTGCATTTTAATCTGTTTATATTGCTTGAAATTCATTTGCTCGAACTTCAAAATGAATTTGAAATTCATAAAAAGTAATAGAGGAACAGAATGAAGAAAGGGCGCACATTCGAACAGTTCAGTTAGAAACAGTTTTTACGAATGAATTTTATTCGTTATCTATGACGACAAGCGTACACTAGTCTTACGATATTTTTAAGATCAGTATATTCGAGCTTGACAGGCAGAACATTTGGTACATATGTAAATATCCCATGGTTACTATTAGTATAACTAGTCTACTCCCTTTATTTGAAATGAGAAAGCAGGTGAAAAAAAATAATGGGGGGAAGAAGTGGAAAATTTCAATTTCTCTAGAGTTTATTAGGCCGAGCGCACTCGGCCCGTCAAAAATCTTGCCTAATAATACCCTTGGTGTGTTTATTCATTTGTTTGGTCACCGCTTCTTAAGAAACAGCTTATTTGATATAATTTGATGGATGCGTAATGACCGTATCTGTGATATGAGTTTCACCAGGACACAAGTACAAGAATATTTTAATCGCAGGTGTTATTAGGACGGATCAATTTGTTTTCCATCCATTTCTTGAGACTTTAGTACTCGTGTAAAAGAACGTATTTTGAGATTCAATTGCTTTATGTGAAATAGGTTTATGGTTGAACTGTGTAACTAATGTGAAAGTAATGCCGTCAATTTGGGTAGCGCGGGCAAAATGGTGAAAACAAATACAGTTAAGTGAGGCTCCTGTACAGGCGGATTGGAGTGTGACAGCGGAGTGTGATAGGTGTAGCCAGGATATTATTTTGTTAATAAGAGCAGGTTCGGACCTTCGGTCAGTGGTGGAGATGAGCTTGGAGAGGTCAGAGAAGTACTCGTGCGAGACGACCAGCACCTCTGTTCTGTGGTCCAGCTTGCTGCTCGGGAACACGTTTCTCAGCAGGTCCAGCCACGGGATCTAGTAGCGAAAAATAAATTGTGTTTATGGAATAATAATCAAAACGTTTGAGCAAATTTAAGGTTTCTCTCTAAAACGTGGACATATAAGATGTCAAGGTAAATTCGTTTACAAATATGTAAACGAATTTACCTTGACATCTTATATGCTGACATCTTATATGCTGAAAAATGCTGAACGCCGTTTTCCTCACTCCATCAAGTACATTGCATAGCTTACAAATATTCGAAAATATCAAATGAAACTGTAGACTCATAACTAAAAGTAATCGAAGTAAAATTTGAATCATACCGAAAAAAATTAGAAATGAGCCATTATGTGTGACGCGGAGGCATGAACTCAAAAAATCCCACGGGAAATTAGAATGCATTTTAGGATAGTAAGTGACGGGAGAAATAAAGAAAAATGCAAACTGAGTAAACGGCATGAGGAACGCATGTCGCTTGGTCAGTGGATAAAACTAGCAGGAATGTATTTTTCTAAGAAAAATAGCTTTCATTTTACAAGCAAATAAACCAAGGAAAACATCAATGAAAAAAATTTACACTGCAATTTGAAGGAAACAGGAAGTCTGCTCTTGTCGCAGATACAGTTTCCACTCACACGATTTTGATGTTTTCTGATACTCGAAGATTTCGCTCTGGAGTACCCATAGGTATTCAGAAAGCTGCTTGTTTTACATAGTTTGTTTTCAGCGCGTTCACTACTTTCACGCCATTTATGTAGACATTAGTTGGTCCTACCTCAATCCTGAAATTGGGGGTCATTCCAAGACGTCTGGCGTCAAGTATCAACGTCTTTCGATGAATTGATTAAATTAGAACAGATAAGTTAGTTTAAGCCTCCCTAATCACAACAAAGGTGTTCCAAAGAGAGGAATGAGAATGGCTCCATTTAGCAAAGTGTGTAGGAAACAGGGTATCTATGCACAAGGCGTGTGCACTCTCAAGGCCCTTTGCGCATGAAAACATTAAGTTACAAAGAAGCTTTTGAAACAAAATAATAGATGAAAAAGAAAGTAATAGGTGTTGAAAAATAGGACTGCAGTGAAGTGAAAAAAGATGGTGCGTAACAAAAAAAATAATACTCGATCTCACTAAAAGAAAGGTCTACATACTTCTCTGGTAGTGACCTCACATATTCCCCCTAGGAGCGCTAATTCATAAATACCATAGTCTTATCGCCCTGCGTGATGCGAAGAATTGCTTTCGTGGTTATTAAAATATTTGGCGGTAAATCTATGTAAAAAGCTGTTTTAATATCGGGAATGAAGGCGACGCTAATTTCTACCCAATTATAAAAAGTAAAACCTATCAGTCATTTACCTGTAGATGTCATATGAGTGTTGCAACGTTAGGCTGAGCGCATTTTTTAATTTGTGAAATAACCCCCAGAGCGAGAGGCGAGTTAGCTGGAAGATCTTCAATACGAAACGTGTTCTTGGGACTGAAAAACTGTTGGCCTCGAAAACTATTTTAACTGAATTACATAATAGAACATTGATGTGTAGTAATAAGACACTAATTGAAATCGAAATATACGTCGAGTTACGACTGATTCTGTGGTCAATAATGCAAGCATTGCATCTGAGTCACACAAAACGTGGTGGAAGATAAAAGTCCCATCCCCTGAAGTAACGTCCGTACGGTTATTGAAACAAATGTATTAAATGTTGTGTTTCTTCAGGAAACGTGCAAACACTGGACATCACCCCGCTCACACTCACATGCCACTCACACTAGACGATATCATGCCCCTCACACCCACATGCCACTCACACTAGACGACATCACGCCACTCACACCCTCATGCCACTCACACTCTCACAACACCCACTCCCTCACGCCACCCACACCCCCATGCCACTCACGCTGGATGACATCACGCCACTCACACT
>JACJUY010000880.1:49224-143816 GCA_014220935.1 Platorchestia sp. MABIK | reverse complement strand
CCACACCCTCACGCCACCCACACTCCCATGCCACTCACGCTGGAAGACATCATGCCGAGCACGCCGATGGTGATCTTGAGGTTGGACGCGACGGGGTCCTGGAGGCGCTCCTGCGAGGGCGTGATCTCCGCGATCCTGCTCTCGTAGTAGTAGAGGTGCGAGGCGAACTCCACCGCCTCCGGCCCGCTCGCCTCGAACATCTTTACCGTGTCCTTCACGTACTGCTTGAACGCCTTCTCCAGCTGCGCAGGGACGGGGTTGTCTGTTAGCGAGCAGCATAGGGGCAGACGTCGTGTGTGAGGGAGGCTTTAATGTTCTGTTGACTAAAGTGATAGACGTGGCTGACCGTGATGTAGGCCTAATGTTCTGTTGACTAAAGTGGTAGACGTCGTTGTCCGTAATATAGGCTTAATGTTCTGTTGACTAAAGTGGTAGACGTAGTTGTCCGTAATATAGGCTTAATGTTCTGTTGACTAAAGTGGTAGACGTCGTTGCCCATAAAATAGGTTTGATGTTGAATAAACGCAGAAAAAAGTGGTAGGCGAAGTTGCCTGTGAAAACGGTAAAATGATTTATTAGCTCTCTGTAACGTAGCAGGACTATTTGCCCATAAAATGGGCAAAATGATCTATTATCACATAATAGCGCGCGAAGTGAATCATCAAATTGGTTCGCGCGTGGGTAAGTGTTTCAGCTCACAGTAATGTGGCTGACGTAGTGCCTCACAAAACAGGTAAAATCATTTATGATATTAATGAAAAATAGCGTAGCAAACGTATTATCCACTTGGTTAATGCGCACTTGTAGAAATAGATTAGATTACTTCAAAATCTATGGGTTAGTTTTGCTGAGAAATTATCCAACGTATACGGTTCAAAAGAATTTAAAGTTTTGTGGAGGTAAAATATTTATAAAAAATTAGATTAGCACGCAGGCTAAAATTCACTTTTGAACCCCAAAGATGTGCTGGCTCAGAGCTTGTTTGAAAATATTTTCATCCTCTGTTGTTTAGGGAAGCGAAGAGAATGTTGAATGTAATCAATATGATGGAAATGGCTACCTTACGAGATCAAAAGCGGCCCGTAGACGATCAATTTAATTGTCAAAATCATTGAGGAGATTTTTTGTTGCCCACAAAGTCAATTATTTGACGGTCGTCAATCAAGCCCACAGACGATCAATTAAATTGTTAATATTCATCATTGTCAATTATATTGCCAATAAAATTGATCGTCTATGGGCCGCTTAAGGTTTAACTGAAATTACTGATGGTGAACAATGAATTTACTTTGGAGCTGCTCATAAGCACACCCTCAGTTTAACTGAAATTACTGATGGTGAACAATGAATTTACTTTGGAGCTGCTCATAAGCACACCCTCAGTAAGTTGTTGTTGGTTTATGTTTAACAATAATATTTTAACAATGATAATCAACACATAATTATTAAATGACTATTTTTAGGTGCGGTATTACACACAGCATGACATTTAAAGCTACAACCTCAGCCCTGAATTCTCTTTCGCTCCATTTACTCATTTAAACTGGAAATTTTTTCCAATCATTGCAGCCACTTAAACATCTACTATGATCTAAAATCTACACAAATGCGAGTGTATGCACAGAGTACAGTGTACAAAGCCTCCTACATCAATGAATGGTACGAGTGCAAGATAGACATTTACTGTACATACGGTGCGTGATATCTCGAACTGTACATTACGGGGAAACCCAAGCAACGGAGATGAAAGCAATCGAACACAAATAAACTCAAGCCACAGAAAATTAGAAATTTGTAAAAGTGAATGAAAATATTCCTTCATAAATCTACAAATAGTAGGATGACAGAATTACCCTTAGGAGATGTGAAAACATTGGGTTAAAATAAGGAAAATGAGAGCATTAAACCCTTTATGCAGAACTACGAGTCGTATTTATTTTACCTGATGTTGCGCAGATTACATGTTACGAGTAACTAAGTTGTGAAGTTAGTTTCGACATTAATCTTACAATAAACGACAAACAAGCCTCAAAAAAACATGAATTCAAAGAGAAAAGTGCATGTTCAGCAATCAATTTTTTTGGGTTGTCAAATTGATTTGGCTTGAATGGACGACATAAAATTTTTCAGTTTAGCTAGACATTGGCTACAGAATGCTTCCCAACCTCACAACAGACGATACAAGCTGGAGGACAGAAATCGCTTGGTAAATTCGATATTTTATTTTTAACTGCTTTACAATGTATCTTCAAGAAACAGGGGCAGCTTCTACTGGAGAGCACTAGAGAATGTTTTTGAAGACATGAAGGCAGCTAGTGCACCGTAGTCAGCTTTAGGACAACTGTAGAAAGTACATCCATCATATCCAACTTGCAATGAGACGGTCGAAAATATCATCCTATATATACAGAGCTTGATCGACAAGTGGTAGCTGTAAATGAGATTATTTTTAGATTTCTACAGAAGCAATCGCACGAGATGCCTCAGAATTTGAGCATTTCTTGATGGAATGTAAGTCATTCAAATGAATCTGAAGGGCACAGAACAAGTTCGTGGCCAATGTAAATGAAGAAATTTTCATATTTCTCATGCTATTCGAGGAGAAGTTTCATGATCATTATTAAGCATCATACACATTGTCATTAGTAATTCGCTATTATTCACCATATTTAGTCAAATGAGCAAAAAAGCACTTAGCCATTATGAAACCATACAGCTCTTGGAAGACAAAATCTGACATTTTTGATTGAAAGAAATCGCTCAAATTTACGTTTTCTCTCTCTGCGTTTGTTCAACGAGTAGAACCACCAAGCTTCGAGCTAGAAGTCATAACCTTCAAACTTTTTATATCTGTAAAATAATTATCAAGACAGTAGTAGCAGATGGAACCACTGGATGCTAGTGAGAAAGATATAGCGAATGAAAAGATAGCGAATAAACAATGAAAGGAACAGAGTAAATAAACAACTTATCCCAATTCATCACAAAAGTTCTAGTAACTCACAGACTTCCAAAAAGAGAAACGATTTGCAAAGGTTCATCAGAAAAAATTCAAGGATATTGTGTGTTCACTGATGACATTATGTTTGAAAAAAAGAGGATCCGACTTACGAGAAGTTCAATTGCCTCAATGATGGAATGCGTAATGTGAAGGTCTGTTGCAGTAAACCAAGACTTCCAATGACTAACTATTATTCGTTAAAAGCCGTTTCAGTGATTTCTTGGGTTGCTATTTCAGGGTTATGGTAATTTCACTCCTCTACAAGAAGATGAGGAAACAAAAATGTATACGTACGTCTATTATACATTGAATCCTGCTCTTAGAGTCATCTGCGCAGATCAGCATTTCAAAAACAACTTTTTCATTTCACACTTTGATGGATACCGTAGCCTCTTAATAAGATGCAACAGTAGACTCATGAATACGTTCTAAGATTTTGGAGCTACCCTCTTCATCTGATCCCAAGACAGTGAATTATTTAATTTAATGAATTCTTTAGTTTAAAACAGGTGTTGTTCATTTAAAAAGGTAAAACTCCGCATGGCTTCCTCAAAAGGCATGGAAGAAAATTCATCAACAACTGCTGTGCAACGCGGTAGCAAATTTTTAAGCCAAACTCGAGCTTGTAATACAGGCTAAAAGGTAGACATCTTGAAATACAACTGGTAATGCAGGAATCAAAAATTCTTAATTGAATATTGCAACAAGTTTTTTCATCGAAAAAAAACATATTTACTGTTTTCTTAGTCCAATGACCTGTCTGCACCTGAATCATTAGATTCGAAAATTTAGCTTCAGTGTTCCAACACAACAAAAGTGTTCGTACAAAAGTGTTTCAAAGAAAAGAAAGCACCATTTATCGAGGAGTTGAGGGAAGGGAACGGGCAATCTATGCAAAAGGTGTGTTTCCACACAAAATCCCCTATGCATAGAAATAGTAAGTTGAGACTGAAATTTTTTAAAACAAGATAAAAGTTGAAGAAGTTATGTAGGTGCTGAAAAACAGGACAACAGTGAACCGAAAATAGAGGGCCCGTAACGAAACAAAAACTCATTCTATTCCAATGTAAGGAATCCCTGCCTTACATTCAACTCGGGACCTCATCTTTTCTCCCTCGTAGCGCTAATTCCAGTAGATTCAATGGTTATGTCCCTCTGAAGGAACCTACAACATTGAGTATTATAAGATGCGTTTTTGAGCGTTCAAAATAGATTGGTTTCTGTTTCTCTGAATTCTCGAACTTAGTTGTGAGGAAAAAGGAAAAGCGACAACGCTTCTTACCGGAAAAAAGTTCAACTTTTATATCTTATACAAATAAAAGTAATGCGTTTTATGAACTCACATTAAAAATCAAACAATAAAATTGTGTTGGAATTCTTTAGACATCCCTAACATTTCATCTAGTAATTTTACCTAGGAACGTAATTATACGAAAACTTTTACATGTTCCTACCAATATTTGCAATCCATCGAAGCTCAATTCCGAGGAAGCCTCAAACTATAAAGTCAAGAAAAGTTATACATCCACAGTAGCTTCAACACAGCATGCTAAAGATTTCCACAGATGTGGTGCAGTCGATCATCGACTTAAACGACATCACCTTGTGTGAACCTCAACTGATATTGATAAGAACTAATTCAAGTTGTTCAAAAAATGCAATGCTTAATTCGACTATTTAATAATTAGGAATAACAGGGACTAATTTCCCCTCTTAAAAGTTCAGGTTCTCATTAAGGAGCGCTTAATTCGAGGATGGACGACATTTTAGTAAAACAATTTTTCGTCAGTGCAACAGTGATCGAAGCTGCGAAAGACCACTGAAGTGACTGCTACAGCATTGAGTTTGTGCGTGCGTTGAGGTGAAGAAATGACCCGTAGAAAATGTGAACACATTCAAAGCCTACATGAATTAAAATAAAAAATAAATTCAACGCAACAAATAAACAATCGAACTGGTGCTTCATTATGACCTCTTTTTAGTTTGAAATTTTAAATAATAAATTAAATTATTG
The DNA here is from genome assembly GCA_014220935.1 of Platorchestia sp. MABIK. NCBI lineage: Eukaryota > Metazoa > Arthropoda > Malacostraca > Amphipoda > Talitridae > Platorchestia > Platorchestia sp. MABIK. The sequence continues at coordinate 138,801 of JACJUY010000880.1, read as the reverse complement.
AATTAGGTTACAAGTTGGTTTTAGATTCCCTAACTACAACGAAGATAATTCTAAAAGAGGAAGGGACGAAATACTACTTGGCATGTAATAGAGAAATGGAGAATCCATGCACATGATGCATCTCCGAACACTGCGCACAGAAACTGCAAGATTGAAATAAGTTTATGAAGCAGGATAAAAGTTGATAGAGAAAGTAACAGGTGCTGAAGAAACTGACTGAAAAGAACCGAAAGAAGATGGTCCGTTACGAAACAACCCATCCTATTTCAGCTAAAGGAAAGCCTACCTATTTCTCAGCTCGGGACCTCACATCTTCCCCCTTGGAGCGATAATTCACACAAATACAGTAGTTGTAGCCTTCTGACAGGCGAAGAATGATTGATCGAGAATTTAGTATACAATTCAAATGACAAGTTGAAATCCAATTGAATTAATCCGTTTCCGATTAACTCAGTTAATTATGCGTACAAACTACGAATGACATTTTCCATAATTTTTGACAAACTGACAATAAATTGAGGTACTCTCAAAGAAAAGGTGACTCGGACTGTGATAAGCTTCCTAGCATTCAGCTGTACTTCAAACTCATTACTGAAAAAGAGCTCTAAGTCATTCGTTTTCTTATTGTATTTGTATCGATATGCATTCTTTTTGAAGTTCACAGCCGATTGACAGTTCCTTCCTTATTCTGATTTTGGTGGCAGCCTGATGCTAATGTCAGTTTAATGACAATGCTTGTGGCAACGGTTGATGTAATGGCGGTGGTTGTAATGGCGGTGGTTGTAATGGCGGTGGTTGTAATGGCGGTGGTTGTAATGGCGATGGTTGTAATGGCGATGGTTGTAATGGCGGTGGTTGTAGGTAACGGTGCAAAAAAACGCCAACAACCAGTTAATTTGAACAAAATGTTAAGGTGTCGAGTTCAACTCTCCCAATCTTTCTAAAAACCTCAGTTGGACAAAATAAACACTAAAAAGAAGCTTGGTCTATGTACACAGACCAACTTTCTTCAGAGGCTAAGCAGGAATCCGCATGATACAGTAAAAAAACAAGTTCCATTAAAATTTACATAGTTCAATATTAAATTATTTCTTTTAAATCGCTTGGACTTGAATTGCACTCGAACTTTTCAAAAAGTATACATGTAGTGGAAGTGAAATATTTAACGAACTAACGAGCGACGTGTCACCATGAAGTACATGAATTAAAATTTAACAAAATTTTTAACGAAGTGTTTTAGTCCCGACGGGAGAACCAATTTTTGAGAGAACAGCTAAAATGAAAATCCATGAATAGCATAACATCGATACATCAAAAAGGGAATTCGACTGTACAGACTACTTCCTCTATCAGTCATCAGTTTCTCTTCCAGTAAAAGAGCAATAATACAAGTAAATTCTGAAATTAACAAACGTCCGATTCCAGATTCAAGAAGTAAGATTTAGCCTTTTTCACGTTCACAGTATTCGAAATCACCACTCAAATTTGACGAAGGTAATAGTTTACAATTTAAAACGGTGCCTCCGGCAACTGAACTCCATCGGCAGCACGTGTGTGACACTGAACAAGATAGAGGAAGGATGACCGACGTGGAAGTGGCCACGAGGAGTCCAAATTTACGTTGGTGTGAAACAAATGATCCTGAAGCTGACGCAGGAGTCTCAGCTCTGTCGGGTCCAGGCAGTGGCGGTCACCGAATGCCAAATCCCAAGGTAAGGACATGCTCAAAAACTTCACGGTCGAATGCGATTAATTTCATTCAAAGAAGAAGGCAGAAATTTTATTGAATGCAGAGAGCAGAAAATTCACTAAATGATGAGGGCGAAAATTTTATTGAATGCGGAGGAGAGAAATTTTACTGTGTGATGAGAGCAGAAATTTTATTGAATGCAGAGGGGAGAAATTTTACTGTATAATGAGAGCAGAAATTTTATTGAATGCAGAGGGCAGAAGTATTACTGAAGAAATGAAGAGGGAAGAAATTTCACTAAATGAAGAGGGCGAAAATATTACTGAATGAAGAAGATGGAAATGGTAATGATAGAATAAAATTTGAATAAAAATACTAGTAGAAGAGCTTTTAATAAAAAGAATGAGAATTTTAATGAAGTGATACCTTTTAATGTAGAAAATAGTAATTCCAAGTAATGAAGAGGGTGGAAATTTCAAGGAAGAGAGCAGAAATTTTAGGGAAACGGGTTGTAATTTGTAACTTTTTATGAGATAAAGACTCCTCATTGATTTAATATACTGGTGAAAATCGACATCCTTAAAGCTAAAAATGTCGCTAAGAATATCTAAAGTAGACAATCTTGAAAAAAAATTGATCCAGATCAAATGCTTATATTAATACCTCAAAGTAAGTATGGTTTAAGATTATTTTTTTAATATTATATATATTAATATAATACCTCAAGGTATGTATAGTTAGCTAGGTAGAATAATATTTCTATACGTCATTATAGATGTTACGATCTATTAGCTACATCGTCATTAACTCATTGAGAAAATATATGAATTTACTAGAGACACCCTATTTTAAACTATTGTATAGCTTTTGGCTTCTTATCACTCACATTATTTCGATTGAATCTCTAGATGCTATGGTGGATTAGAATATTATAAGTTTGTTGCAGGCTTTCCTAGACACAGCAATGGTGTATCAAAGAGAGGATGTAGAAAGGCACCATTTAGTACGGAATTACGGGAGCAAGAAATCTACGCACAAAGTGTGTCTCCACATCCAACGCATTAAAACAGGAAGTTTTAGAGAAATTTAAGGAATAAAACAAAAATCGAAGAAGAAAGTGATGTTCACTGAAAAGGAGGACAACAATGAATCGAAAAAATTTACAAAACGAAAATTTTTTGTTCTTCAACATAAACAAGGCCTACCTAACCGCCAACTTGGGAACTTACATCTATCTCTCTAGAGCACAAACTTCCACAGATACAATAGCTGAGTGTCATGAAGAGCAAACGCTAACGTTATCAGGGCCGCCAAAAATCATTTCACTCTCAGAGACTAACTTACTTCAGCTTGCTACCAAAGCAAACCACTGACGTGTACATTTTACTCTAACATAAAATGCCAAGAACAGTCGCAGCGGCAGGCTAGAATTAGAGAAGCGTTATTTCTTTTTCTCGAAAAGGAAACTGAAATTGTCCTGGACAATTGAGTGTCTATTTATAAATTAAAATAAAATGGAACTTTTAACCAGTGTTGTCATTTACGTTTGTAAAAACTTAATTCTGGATTCGCTAATGGACAATGATCAAGGTGTGGTATGTATGAGTCGCATTTAAATTTATATAACAAAGAAATAGAACGTTTTAATGAAGTAGCTGTCATAAGATGGAATGAAAAGCATCGCGGGCAAAATTAGGGTATTGACCATATTGAGTGATAAAAGGTTTGTTTTTAGACTGAATCACTCAATAGACAATTTTGTCCATTAAACTACCACCCAGCATTCTGAACTTTGCTCTCATAATTGTCATTGATGTTTAATTATGAAATGGAAAGGTACCGTTTGAAATTCAGGATGGAGAACAATTGCAAAATCTTTCCTTGTCCTACAGTGATAAAGTTAATTTAACGGTAAAAATTTCAAACAGAATTAAATAAAATTCTTGCTTACATAATAGTTTTTACGCTTAATTTTGAATTCGAATTCGACAGGGAAGTAGTCAATTGTTAACATAGAAACTTTCGTACTGAAAGCAGCTGATGCTACTGATTGATTGCACTGTTTGATCGTTTGAAAGTGTGAGGGCTCGGGCTTAAACATCACTCCGTCATTTCTGATTGGGTGGGGGTACACTTTAATAATTATGTAGATGCCTACGAACTATTTTGAAGCACTACTCATGCGGCTGTGACTTCTTAGTGTTAATCATTGGAGTTTAGTAACACGCCACTTGGATACTAAACTAATTAGTCTTTATTTTGTTTCATGCACATTTTTATCCAGAAGATAAATGCTTTCATGCACTGTTGAATTCTAAAAGACGAAATTAAGTGAAATAGTTTGGGCAATGAATTACTTAGATATTGTCGCATTTGAGATTCAAAGCAACAAGCGCATGACAACACTCGTACAAGTAATAAAATTTCAAAGCATATGATGAAAAAATAAGACTAATCCATCAGAATGGCAAGATTATATGATTAGGTAGGACTCTTGAACCTCCTGGCAATGACAAAGTCAAATTTAACCATGAGCAAAAATTAAAAAAAAATACATTCAAATAGAGAGCCGTTCGATAAGATTCACTCGATAATTTCTCATTGATATAAAACTCGTGGCAGAGGCAAGATCGGAAATACGGAAGCTGAGAAGCAAAGAAATTCTGCCTCTAAAAACGGATTATTGTATGAGAAATGAAACATGAGAAATGCTGCTCAGCGGGAGAGTGAGAGCACTTCCTTGGTACTCATAGCAACTCAACCGAAGACAGCAAACATGAGCACAAGTCTAGGAAATTGGAGATTATCATTTTGCAGTTCTTCTCAGAAAATGTTCACATTTTCTTGAGCCTTGACTTCAACAAACGACAAATGCGAACTCAACTTTATGAATACCGGACTCTGAGTAAAACGTTTAGGGTGACTTATGGGGGAGCACAGAAATATTGGCAAAGCACGTTAACAGCGGTAGAGCAATTCTAGAGCTTCCACTTGACGTCAGGAAGAAAATGAAACCTCGCTCTTTTTTTTATCTAATTGCTAAGAAACAAATTCAGGGGTACTAGGTCAGCAGGAAGTTGAGAAAAAATTTATTTTAAGGCATTCTTTAAAATATTCTATGAATCAAAAATGCTATGCTATGAATATTCTAATTGTGCTTTTAATATTTAAAATATTCATTGATGTTTAATTACGAAATGGAAAATGAAAATGCAAATAAGAAAGAATTCAACACAAGCCTAAAATTAGGAATACATTTGAACAAATATAGGGTAAAGAAAGCTTTCGAATGAAATAGCAGCTTTGAAAGAAGCACATGTGTAGTGTTTACTTGGTTCATCGATGTACTAAGGGTTAAAAAATTGCAAATTGATCGTAATTTCTAGTTCTGACACCGAGTTAGTTACAATTTCATGAAGGCTAGAAAATGCTTGAGTAGCACCTGAATAAAGCTGTGAGTCTATTAATGAATATTCGCACTGCATAAATGAATCATTAAACCTTAAATGCAACATATAGAAATGCGGGAAGAAACAAAATTAATTTTTCGGCCAAGACGATATTTTAAAGAATAATTACATCACGTTAATCGAGGAACAATGTAGCGAAAAAATATACCACTTTGAAATGATAAACTTTGAAACGATTAAAACGTACACCACCAAAAGATCAAGATGAATGTTTGATTGGTAATATCATACCCATAAAAAATCGTCAAGAAAGGTTTCAGAGTAAACTCGTTTTCACACAGAGAAGGTGTCCCTTGCAATCGAAGTCTATTTCATTCACCTAGGAATGAAATGACTACTGATTCACTTACGTCATTGTTCGGCAGTCGATCGTAGTAGCTTCGGTGTGGCATCGAAAACCCTGACGGCACCAACTGAAACAGAGGCGGAGAATTTTTACTAGTATCTCAGTTTTATGGTCATCTAGAGAAATTAAGTATTATTTTGAACGTGACAATGATTTTACCAACTAAGGAATCTATGCATTAGGTGCGTTCCCACACTGGATACCTGCGCATATAAACGGCAAATTAGGATGGAAGAGGAAGAAAAGACAAAAAGATGGCGAAGAAGGCATAAGAGCTGAAAGAAGTGAGAACGAGCACAGAAGTCTCGAACATCTGTTCATAACTGATGTAACATAACAGTGTCTCCTCTATGGACGCCGTTCCCCATGAACCAAAACCTATTAACTATCCTATGCCTCTTGAGGGTTCAGCTACAGTTCATAGACATTACTGGTGTTTGGAAACTAGCTCCACGCATTCGGGGGTATCATTTGGAAGTCTAAAATACAGTAAGCAAGGTAACCCTCTCAACAACTGTTGAATTCTGGAGTTACACCTCAAGTAACGAGAAGAATGCTATTGATCGTTGGTAATTCTAATCGAATCATCCGATGAATTTATTGCATATTAGTTCATGATGAAAAGTGATACTGATAAATCAACGGGTGACAAAACTCTATGAAGAGTATGAAAAAAGTAAAAAGACAGATCTGAGGTTTGATGCACTTGACTCTGCATCATCTTGTTTTCGAAGAAATATTACATTTAAGGTGGTATCAGAGTAGGTGTCCACGCTGGGCTGACATGATTATGCTAAGTAAAATACTAGTAATTTCTGAATGAGAGTTCATTAAAAATAGGTCGACAAAATACGTACATCATGTTACCTACTCGTTCATTACATAATAGGTAGTTTGTGTTCTCAAATGAATAAAATTGTGAAAGAAAAGTGAGCGTTGATCTACGATAATAAATAACAGATGCAGAGTACAAACCAATATTTGTTAGTGAACTCCTGAAACGCAGGGTGATGTGGCATAGCTTATCAGTGAATAAAACTTCAACCTGAGACACCACGTCATAGCTAAGAGGTAACGGAAGGCATCAGGCCAGTCCATCAGAGACTCACAATATAGCACAAAATAGGGCAAAAATAACTTTACAAAAAAGAAAAGTTAAAAATTGGACAAGCGCATCCTCGACTCGGAGGCATGACTCAGCAAAACGCTCCCCTAGAACGGAACTCCTCGGCTCAGCCAAAGAACTCGACTCAAAAACCTGCTAAGGCAAGTTTCTTACGTCGCTCTTCAAAGTTAGACAACAGCAGCGATGAAAGAGGAAAGATGAGAGATGTATGTTACAGAGACACTTATAATTACGTGGTAAAAGTGGCCACGCTTAGAAATAAATGTTGACGAGGTGAGAGTTATAAAAGTGATTGGATACCACGAACGAAGCAGCAAAATACCGATTAAAAAATTCATTGGTAGCTGATGTTGGATTTGATTTTTTGCACACTTTTGTTAAAAGTAGAAGTAAAGTGTGCTTATGGCTGCAATGATAAACATACCGTAGTTAATTTTGTCGCTTTTCACATTATTTCGAAGAACTGTGAATCTTTTGTACTTCTTCGTTAACAACCATGTCTTTAATGTCATCCAAAAGGTCACCCACCTTGATGATGTTCTTGGCTTCGTTGAAAGGGTCGGGCACGACGGTAATTTTGAAGTAAGGTGACACTCCGAACTCAGCATGTAGCTTCGTCAGCACCACGTCGAAGTCCCATCGTCGAAGGTCCCACGTGTCTCGTAAAAAATACCACCCATCTGAAATGCGGGACTGACTGTCAGGCATAGTAACCAATACATTCAGGTAGATGCAAGAAACTTAGACTTTGACTCCGACTGACAGTCTAGTCCGGTAACCAATACATTCAGGTAGATGCAAGAAACTTAGACTTTGACTCCGACTGACAGTCTAATCCGGTAACCAATACATTCAGGTAGACGCAAGAAACTTAAATTTTGACTCGGACTGACAGTCATATACGGTAACCAATTTTTCAGGTAGATGCGAGAAACTTAGATTGCAACTCCGACTGACAGTACCAATATATTTATGTAGTAGCAAAAAACTTAGAGCTTGACTCAGTACGCGTTAACTCGTCTTCAACAAATATGTTCTTTTTTTCATAGTGTGAGCTGTGAACTTCTACAAAAGGAAATATGATGAAGTGAAATGTCCTCTAATGAAAAGATGGCCTTGCAAAGTGAGACCTTGTAATAGATACTACTATGATACAAATAAATACTGCTATGTATGTGGAGGATTAACAATTGCTAAAAAAGTACGGAATTACACGCCACATCAAGAAATTGTACAAGGCGTACTGTGATTGTGACATTGGACACCATGCAGGATCAATCATGGGCTCCTTACATGTGCAAAGACATTGAGTGTCTGGTACGCATAAAAAATTTCTCATGAAGATTGTTGTGCCAATGATTTGACGTGAGCAGGAAGAACATTCTAATGATTGTTATTTCTGCAAGCAAGACTTTACAAGCTGTACTACAGCGATGAAAAAGAAACGCATTGTTTACATAAATTTGCAACCAGCAATGCTCCCAGCAAAGCTCTCAAAAGATTAACGTGTGCCCAAACCTCCAGATCAAAAATTAAGGAGTTCCAGCAGTGCAGAGGAAAATTGTAGTGGTAATATGTGGAGTCTAATGGTCCAAAGAGTGAGGGTAAGCCAACACCATTTCCTCAAAAGACTATAAATGACTTGTGCAGGGATCTCTACTTAACCAAAGACAAAGTGAGCTTCTGCCATCAAGGCTTCAAGAACGTATTTTCCTTGAAAAAACGTTAGAGAAGCCTGCATTGTTCACCATGAAGGATGGCTTACGCTTTTGTAATGACATCACTGAACTTTTTGATCAACTGGAAATTCCAAATAACACCTTCTGGCAACATTTTATAGAGGCATTCAAGCTGTTCTGCTACACAACGGTCACACTCTGCCATTTTTTCCAATAGCGTATAACACACTATGAAAAAATCTTTTGAAAATCTCAATGCAATTCTAACAAGCATACAGTATAAAACCCATAACTGCCAAATTTGTGCAGATTTCAGACCAAGTAACTTTAGGATTCATCAGTAGCAAAATAATTTACAAATCGTATGTAAGAAGTGATTTCAAAGAGAAACAATTCAATTGATTAAAAAATCAGCGTGAAAACCTCCAGATGCTGAAGCGCTTGAGAACTCATGTGTTTCCTAGAAAATCAAGAAAATATGCAGATATGTTGCATGCAATGGATGTTTATGAGTGAAGATATTAAAATCCTATCACGGGCGGACAGATTTCATGTTGTTACTAAGAATAGATACCACGTGAAGGCCACTTGTTAGCATACAGACAATTCACTTACAAAAGATCTATGTAAAAAAAATGTAGAAGGACGAGATTAAAATAGTAGTTAGTTTAAGCCTCCCTATCCGCAACAAAGGCGATCCAAAGAGAAGAAGGAAGAAAGCACCATTTAGTATGGAGTTAAGGGAACGCGGAATCTATGCAGGAAGGGCATAGAAACAGTAAGATAAGAAAGAAGTTCATGAAACAAGATCAAAGTTGAAGAAAAAAGTAATAGGTGCTGAAAATATAGGACAGCAGTGAACCGAAAAAAGATGGTCCTTAACATAACAAAACACATTTTATTCTAACAAAAAGAATTCCTACCTAACTTTCAGCTCGGGCCCTCACATTGTCCCCCTGGGAGTGCTAATTCCCATAGATACAATATTTGCATCCCCCTGAGGGGTGTAGAAGGACAAGGAAACGCCTACAACTTACACGGTGCGAGAAGATATTTTGTTAATGCAATGAAAAAACATGCAGATAATCCGTTTACAGTAAGACAAAATTCTACGTAGAGACAATTTTGACCTCACCTTATAGTCATGAGAAAACACGCATAAAGTCCGCTTACACCAAGTCAAGACTCTACGTAAAGTCAATTTCTACCTCATCTTGAAGCCATGAGAAAGCCTGCGATGGTTTGTTTAGCGTAGGCCAAAACTTAACGTAGAGACAATTTTTTACTTCATTTTGTTGTTCATTATGCGGTAATATAAATTAAATAAGTTTGTGAGCAGCCATGAGTCGCCCTGTATGAGCAGACTTAAGCCTCAGCAGACCCCAAACGAAGCGTCTAGAAAGCCCCGCTTTAGACCAGCGCTGAAGTCAATAAATCACAGCTCTTAAGCCTTCCCCAGCGTTTTTTTACTTGAATTAAAATGGCTGCCAAAAAACAGGAAAACTCGACTGATGGCTCTTTTGAAAAGCGGCCGAAGCGACCTGAGAAAACGCTACAATATGGCCGAGCAGCAAAACACGGCAAAAAACCATCCTCCTCCAAGCTACAAAAAGACTCGACTCCAATGAAAATAGATGGGAGGAACGAAAATTCAGTTCATGATATAATAAAAGTTTCCTGGAACCAAATACTGGGATGGAGAAGGCTTCAGAGGATGAAAAAATTTCCTGCTATTTAGTTACTAACTCAATAATTAGACGAACAAATAATTGAGCGCAGGACTTAAAAATGACTGTAAATAACGCGATACCTCAAATAATATTTATCACTATTGTATAAGTAAGAAGCGGTGCCCTGCTGAGTAACTCATGAAACATTGAAATGTGGAAAACAAGAAAGAATTTTCCGAAAACTGCTGAATATTTTCGCTAAGCATTCCTGATAGCAAACCTAAAAATTCGAATTTTTTATCATAAGAAGTGATTCTTTTCAGCTCTAAGAAAAACATGTTCTCAACAACGAAATTGCCCTCAAGCGATACCACAGAACTCTAACTGTGTACAGCGACTGTTATTTAAAAACTGATCTGAAATATAACGGACTACTACCATTATTATTATTATTGGTTTTAGTTTGAGACTTGTTACCCACATCAAACGTGATGTCAAGCGAGGAAAAAAATGGGACCATTTAATGAGAACAGTCAAAAACGAGAAATCGAAGCATAAAGTGTTTGTCATATAAGATCCCATACAATTAGATAAGTATCTTGAGATGAGCCTTAGCCGACGATTAATTAGTTTAAACCTCCCTGACCACAACAAAGGTGTACCCGTGAGAGAAATGAGGAAGACACCATTAAGCATGAAATAAAGGGAGTGAAGAATCTTTGCACAAGGTGTGTCCTCCACATCCTGCCAATGGAAACAGGATTCGAAGACATTCATTAAGCAAGATAAAAATTTAAGATGAAACTATTAGGTGTTGAAAAAACGACAGTAGTGAACCGAAAAAAAAAAGTCCGTGAAGAGACAAAAGTACCTATTCTATTTTAACCAAAAAAGCTTAACAACTTTCAGCTCGGGACCTCACATCTTTCTTCCTGGAGCGCTAATATCCATGTTAACAGTTAAAAAGAAAAAATAAATATTCAGGGCAGAAATATTTTCTCTTCTACGGGAGTTTTAAAAAGAATCGGGGAAATCAAGGAGCCAACTTCAACTCTGACGCTTGTTGGAAGATAGAAGAAATTTCTATCAATCCAAATCCACGCTGATCAACTTTTTGAAAATAGCAAGGTAATGTATAAAGTGGTATGCTTGTAGCCTTGTGGTTCTCAAACAGAACTAGAGACTCTCCCAATTATTTCTCCACTCCAACGTATGGATGACTGCATCGCATCTCAAACATCTACAGAGACAATGACACTCAAATTACAAATTATTCTCGCTCCAAGAAAAGCGTCTGAAGAAAATTGCATGTGGGGGTCAGATTTGACATTAAATTAGTACTGGTAGTTACTATGACTGAACACTCTCTTTGGAACACCTTTGTTGCAGTTAGGGAGTTTTAAACTATCTTCTAATTTACCATGAACAAATGTATAATACTGGGATAACACTAAATTACAAGTCCTTGACGACAAATACTTGGTGGCTCAAAATTAGGTCTAGCCTCATGAATTGTAATCTTCTTGTGGGACAACCGAACAGTCACATGAGATACGATTTCTAGGGCTGTCACAGGGCTACCTGATTAAAACATTTCTGGTGAAAAAATTATGGACAAAAATTGGAGGTCAAATATGCAGATTGGCCTAACCCACAAACCAGAGGTCAAAACTAGCAGAGTAGATTGAGTGATAATTTTGCCTCACAGCGGCGTAGATGTCTTTCAGGCCGAGTGGCCTAGTTCCTATTTAGTTCCTAGTTAGTAACTTGGCTAGGAAAAGCCAGTTTGGCAACCCTGCGATAAACACTGCGCCTCTAACTTGAGTGTCCTAAAATTTTGTGTTTTGTGGGTTAGGCCACTCTGCATATTTGCCCTCCAATTTACATGTATCCTGCTCCAATGGCATGATTGAGTGTGGTAAACAACACCCATGATTTCCATCTAACAGAATTTGATTGACACTTAATTAGGTGTAACTCAAACGAAAGCTTTAAATTATTTCTTGGTTTTGGCCTGGAATATGTATCCGTACTGGGAACTTCAAATTTACGGGTTTAAAAAAATTAAAACCATGGCTGCAGGAGGTACCTCAAATCCTGTAAAAAACCAGTTAGAATTCCAGAGAATCTCGGAAGCCAAATGTTATTAAAAAATGGATCACATTGAGTTGCATCTATTGGCTAGCCATTAAAAAGTTTAAACAGACGTAATTCATTGAGAGAGCCATCATTGCTGTCTCCGTTTTGATGACACTTTTTGGTTTGAGCGCGAGTGACTGCCAAGACATGGAGAAGATGAAAAGTTCTGCTAATTTTCTTTTAAAGATGAAAAATTCATTACACTCACCACATGTCACACCGGATCATCTTAGATACTACAAATTTTAATTAGAATGATTTTAAGCTTTTCTGATTTTTTCAAGATTTTTAAAGATCAAGCTTCCAACTAACCACACTCAAGCTATAGTCAAAGCAAATATCGGGTGAGCTGATCGTTCATCAAGCCGTTTAGGTGTTCATACAAGTACGATCTGCTATTTAAATTTTAAATGTAGAATCACAGGAAAATAAATTATAAAATATATGTTAACTAAGCCAAATTTATTCGCATTAGAAAAAAGTAAATAAGTGAATGAAGATTAAGCCAGAGCATCGTCAACCAAACCAAAGTAACACTCGTTAGTTCAGGTGAAAAATGACTTTAGGCTGGGATTTCCTCAACCAAACCAAAGTAACACTAGTTCGTTCAAGTGAAAAATGACTTTAGGCTGGGATTTAACACTCAAATTAAAACACATAACTTGAAGTACGAACGCAATCATCTGCAATAAAATAAATCAAATACAATTGAGACTAGACAGTTATGTGCGAGTTAGAAACACAAACGTGTGTCTCAAAAATGAAGATCTTTTATTCTCATCCTAACCTAAATCGAATCTTTTCAAACACCAAGTCTTCCCAACTCGAGCTCCAATACCGTTTATTCCTCTTCTATTTAAGCTCTGTAATTTTCCATCGATTTCCGCATTATACATGGATTTTTTTTCGTGCTTCATCACATCGCTCTTAAAACTCGTATTGAAGTTTGTGCTGCGTGAGGCGAGTGTTGAAAACTTTAAAGAAATCGCAAATTTCAGGTGAATGAGAGAGGGCAAATCCGCTAGAGCTGGTCTGGTTGTGTGTGGTCAACCCAGTGCAGGCGCACGCAAGTGGTGACCTGACTACCGTTGGTCGCTGGAGGTGTTATTATACTGAAGAAAAAGCTAGCACAATCTTCTTTGTCTCTTTAAGGTGCTAGAACACACAATGGCAGAGGTGAGCACTAAGGTGTATTCATAGTTCTAAAATTGAAGTGGATCGGTTGTGGCTTATATTGATACTCTTGACAATGAAGCTCGTCTCATAATTTCGGCAGAAGGCCGTGATTTTTGTACATAAATCATACGTAAAAAATACCATGCTAGTCTGAACACGAACATCGATTCCCTCTTGCGCTTGATAACTAAAATATAATCCCGTACACCTGAAGGTGATGGCACTGTGAGTAGTTGACGAATCGATTCATTTCGTTTTTCAACGATATTTCTCGAATTGTTTTTTGGCAGTATTTCATGAAAAGAACGAGTGCTAATTTGACCAAACTCGAGACTGCAGAAGCTGCTCGTAAATCCAACACTCGTTTTGAGTCGAGAGCCAGCGAACGAGAGCGTCTACTCTGTGATTCCGAGGCTGTATGCGCGCTGCAGCCCGACAACGACTGATAGCTGTCTTTACTACTGCATTTACTGCCCGCGCAGCTCTTAGCAAGAAGTAACTATCACAGCTAATCCAGCGTCCAGCAGCCATTGTGCGTGTCTCAGGTCCACAGAGGGAGAGGAAGAAGCCTGCTCAGCCTTGCATTTTACAGCCGGGAAAGAAAACTTGTCGTGTACTCGATTGATTCGTCGGAATTTTGCCTAAAGTAACACGACAAAAACAGACCAAGTTACGCTAGTCAAGAGACAAATTCAACGACTACTCCATTTCTCAAGATGGAATGGGATTGTGTTGTTAAAAATGAATAGATGTTGAAAATCCACCAAGTGATTATTCCATTTGGGGCTATTCATCTGTGGAGCTCGCAGTTAATGTGACTAAAAGCACACAAGATTCTCAAGCGTCGCGTTCTGACGACCTCAACTCGAATAAGTCTTGGCTGCCACTCTGTAAGGTTCACACAAAAGAGACGTGCTGACAAGCGAAAAAAAGTCAATAAGGTTCGTGTGAAGAGGTGTTTCCTGCTCAGAGTAATAAAGTTGAGTGAACAAACCTCACATGGTGATGATGCAATTGATGTAAAGAAACAACTTGCACTGTGCCATGATAAAAAATTTTTTCATTTCTTTGGTATATTCATTTTAACTAGTGGGGGTGTTTGTGTTGACATTTTACGAAAATAGCTTTCACGACACAACCAGCTTCTGATCAAAAGGTAGACGCAGCAGATTTTTTGCCAAAAGTTTGTTTATCGATTAAGTTAACCCGGAGCTCAAATATGCGAATGAAGATAACGGTAAAAATTCCTGAAAATTTTCATTGGGCTCTTCCTTTTTTCACCGACAAAAAAATCATTTTTCGCACGATTTTTCATGGTTAATTACTAACTGATCTCTCTAGAAACACGAAACACTCAGACAACAGAGGCCCCCTCGAATGGCCTTTTGATACTACTAAGGTGTTGGGCAGTTATCATTATCGATATTACTGTTACTATTGCTACCATTAATATTGTTATTGATATTTTTACGATTGTTTTTTATATAACTGTTACTATTACAATTCGAGTACACTGATAATGTGCGCTCTCACTTAAAAGGTTCAAATCCACAGCGTCCTTAGGTACGATTGCCAGAGTGGCCTTTTCTGGCCAAAATTCCCCTCGGACAAAAATGACAACATCGTCCTAAGGACGTCGAAACAACGGGACTGAGGAGCGTGACACCACAGCTGTGCTATTTGCAGACAGCACAGGGAAATGTGCGAACACGGGTCAAGAAATTCATTTCAATTTCGAAATTTAAGCGTACATTGTTGAACGGGAATGAATATAATTGTTTTACGAATGAACAGAATTGAGTGAGAGTGATCATAGTTGCGCACAAGGAAAACATAGATGAATATAAATGAACACAGTTCAATAAAAAAGAAAATATTAGATTTACATTGATCAAGGTAAAATAGGAATGATCATTGAAATATGAGAACGGACATGGTTATGTCACACACTAATACAGACATTACACACATTACACTAGAATCTTTTCCAGATAAGCCCCGCCACTAATGCAACACATAAGTTCACCCACTTGTTACTTTCGAAATATTGCAATAGCATTATTACTTCATATTACTCTCAAACGAAAGAGTAAAACATTCTTTCGTTTGAGAGTAATTTGACTTCGATAGGTGCATTTTTGTCGAAAGTTACAAGTGGGTGAACTAATGTGTTGCAGTAGTGGCGGGGCTTATTTGGAAAAGATCCCTACATCAATACAAGGTAAGGTAATAATTACTCGTTCACAGACACGCAATGTACAAAATGAACATTTCTTTAGAGTTCCTGCGAGCACTTAATTTACCCATACACGCTACATCAATCCTGTTGCCTAACTTCAGCACAGGGGAGATTTTAATAATTCTGTGTAAAGTCAGAGCGTAAGAAAAGCAATTATCAGGTGAACAGGTTGGCCACCAGGTTAGCAGATTGACCAGCACATTAACAGGTTTTCCCGCAGGTCAACAAGTTGGCCAGTGTGTTTACAGGTTGGCCAGCATGTAAAGAGGTTTGCTAGTTAGTTAACAGGTTGGCCAGTGTGTTTTAACAGGTCGGTCAGCATGTTATCAGGCTGGCCAGTTTGTTAACAGGGTGGCCAGTATGTTATCATGTTTGCCAGTATGTTAACAGGTTGGCCAGTACGGTAACAGGTTGGCCAGCATGTAAAGAGGTTTGCTGCTTGTTAACAGGTTGGCCAGTGTGTTTTAACAGGTTGGCCAGCATCTTATCAGGCTGGCCAGTATATTTACAGGGTGGCCAGCATGTTATCATGTTTGCCAGTATGTTAACAGGTTGGCCAGTACGGTAACAGGTTGGCCAGCAGGTTAACAATCAAAACCAAGAATCTTAGCCTAGCCCTATCTATATCAGAGCTTAAGCGAAGCAACAGGTGGGATGTTAGAATAACCAGCACATTTACAATCAAACTGTGAATATCGGTAAGTACTTACAAACACTGCATTGAGCCTAGCTTGCTGAGTGCTAATTACCTTGAGGATTGCTCTCAATGCTTTGTAAACAAGGTAGCTATAGAACGGTGAGGGAACAACAGTCTCTAGCGTTCACTGCATACCATCGGAACGTAACTAATAATCATAGTTAGCGTATATGTTCCTTCATGGAGAGTTATTTTCAATAATACCACAGTTCCACGAACTTCAGTCTTTCAACTGAGCGTATGTGGCACCGTAGAAAGATGTTGAGATGCTAGAGTGATTTGTAAAATATCTAGGGGCTTCGAATAGAGCGAGCAAGAATTCACTCCAAATCTCTATAATCAAAACGGATGTATATCAACTATGTGTTTGGGGAACACATCATTTCTCAGATGAATTTAACTGAATACGACTATGCCAACGAAAGTATTTGTGTTTTTAAACTCCGGACATCAAAATATGTACACTATTTATCGGTCGCAACTTTATTCTGTGAGTTTTCTCATCTGACGAAAAAGTGCAGCCTTGCGAGAGCTTATGCACGATGGTAGGTAGCCACGTTACGCGGACGAGCATAAAAAGGCATGAGGTATACAGAAAGTCGCGTCGTACGCAGAACAGTGGAATAACTTGATACACGCGGCCAGTCACACTTCAACGTCGGTACACAAGTTCTAAGCTAACACGTGGACTGCGATGGGTTAAAGCTCAATATCTAACTCAAATTAAAAGTCCATAGTAAGGTGTTTTAAAAATAGTAAACATTAACTGTATCGTGCCTTCATTCAATTTCGATTAAGTATCTATAAAAATGGAGTTTTGACTACTGGTCGATCAGCAGCATTATGAAAATCCTGACCACTTGCGGCTCAAAGTGTTGAATTATAGTTTGTAGAAGATATCAAGCAAGATCAGAAAGGTTCATCCAGAGGGTGAAAACAATTTTCCTTCCGATGTTTAAGAAAAAAAAAAGTTCTCTAAGCGCTTACCGCTGGTTTCGTCATGCGCGCCCACGAAAGTATAGATGCCTGAATAAAAAAGTCCTCGAATGCACGCACAAATCCAGACACCAACAATCTACCAAGCAATGTTACTTAGACTGTCAAGAAAAAACCGCGCAGAAATAACGAAGGGAGCTCGTTTAGGGAATTCGTATCGTTAAGAACAACATGTCATAAAATTAGATCCATTGATAAAAATGGGGAAAATTTGTGTTCGTAAACTAAGAAACTCTTTATTGAACTATTATCAACAAGATAAAGTTATTTATTTGCATATGCATAAAATAGAGTTCGCAAGAAATAAGGAAAAAATTAAGGTGTTAAAGAAAATATATTCGTTTTAGTTGATGTAAGAGGGGAAAAGTATTCGTACAAAATAGGTCTCTGCTTTTATATGGGTTAAATTACTTCTTGTTGAAACCTTTTAGGACAGAACTTCCTAGATTGCTCCTGTAATGCACTCAGTAGCTGATATGTGCAGTATCTAAATACTATCATCAGTCAAAACTGCTGAATCACAAAATGCGGTAAATTCATAGTTGGAAGGAAAGAACTTTACGACTCAGTGAAGAAAATAGCAACTACAAAACAGGAAACACGGGAGAAGTACAAAACGAAATCGAAAAATGCTTGAAATTCTTCAGTTGTTTATACGCTTAGCTCTCTGACCGCATCGTGCAGTCCCGGCCACTGCGGTGGCCCCGGAGTGGATTTTCAAAATGCAGCTGACCGGCCAGTGGTCACAAACTCAATTTGCATAAATAATTAAAAATGAAGCTATTTGAACGCATAATTCAGTTAATATTTGCTATTTTCAAACAGCTCCCTACGATGTACTTTCAATTTGAGTTTAATATTAAACTTCAGTTCAACCAATTGCGGTCAAAGTGTTGAGAATCTAGGAACTGCTGAAAACCTTAAAAGGCCAGAGGTATCATCTCCAAGATTTTTAAGCGAAATGAATCAAAAAGTTCAAAACAATCCAATGATCATTTCTTAAGACTTCCAGGAATATTTATCAGAATCGTGTACAAGACTTCCATTACGAACTATAAACATCGAACTTAGATTTTGACTGAAATTGCTCTCTTTGAAGAAAACTTCATTGTTGTTGGAACGACACAGGGATGTCTGGTTGAAATTTGCTCGTGGATATAAGAAAACCAAAATATTCTGTGGAAATATGCTATGGAAAGACGAAAACAAATCGCATTATTTGGTCGCAATTCTCAAAACCAAAATTTTACCAAGATATTTTGAAATTCAAATTTGCAGACTTCCGTGGCAAAAGTAGAGCTACCAGTGGACTGGATCTTGTAGCAAACCACAAAATCTACAAAGAAGTGGATTAATGATCACAATGTGAAAGAAATAAAATGGCCAAGTTAGTCTCGTAACTTGAATCCTTTTAAAATTTTGCGGTGTTATTCAAAAGTTAAAACTGTATCACGATCTTCAAAATGCATTCAGGATCTGAGGAAGATATACGATACATGTATAGAGAACAATGGGATAAAATTCTCAAAGAAACTGTCACCTAATTAATTAAAGGTTGTAGACGGCCACTGATTGCTGAGGAAGTGAATGAGGGGTATGCTTCAGGTATTGCATAAACTATTCTGTTTTAGTTATGATATCCTTTGTGGATTTAAAAATGCACTGGCTTTCTTTAATTAATACTGAATTTTCTTGATTTTTCTTGTATGTTCTGTGTCTGCGCATTTTAATACAAATCTTTATCAAATAATTTCGTTTAAGCTTGTCATGAACTTGATTAATAAAAAATACCTTTGTGTTCGAATGTTCGTCTCCTGCAACATTATATCGAGCGAAGAAGGTTTCACGAAGCACTTTAATAGTTTACTTGAGCTGCAAAAGTCACAATTTCGGTTGTGAGTTTGCATTTACAGTAGCAGCCATAGATGGTAAACACACTATACATGTACCCCACATATACTCGCATAGCCATATATGGTATGTCGCTCCAGATTTGCATCAATAAATAAGACTAAATATCGCCTAGAAACATAAGGGGAATAAAAATCTAGATTAACTGCAGTGCAGTCTTTTCACGATGGATAGATTTAAGTCATTAACGTTATTTGTAAAGTGGTTTTAAATGATAGGAGACACATAAATAGTTGGCGGCTCAAATTTTATAAAACCAATTATTTATCGCTTTGGATGGACTTTGTGCCGCTTATTGAATATGTGAGATGTAAAATACTGAAACACGCCCAATGGATTAGAAAATTCAGTGTGGGTTGAAAGTGGGCTGAGACAGAATGAAAAAAGAAAATCTCGTATCAGCTTTGCGTGCAAGCATGAAAATTTAAAGACTGAAGATGCAAACTCAACACAAAACTGTACACCATTTATATGATTAGAAGTAATGCATTAAAAAGTTTCTGACATTTTGATGAATAATTTAAATATCCAAAATATAATTAACTAAAATTATAAAACTCTGTGAACAACACTTCAAAATGCAAGGTTTAATTAATTAAAACTACGTTTCAAACTCCCAAAAGAACGACTGCCTCGGTTCAGGTTTGCCCAGATGCAAAGCAGACTTTTATCTCAGAACACGAGGTCCTGGAAGAGCAGCTGCGGCGTCTCGGCATAATTTGTTTAGATAATAATATGAAGGTCCGCCGCCAGATGCTGCATTAAGGATTCCTGTAGACAAGATACGTCTGCAGCGTGATGGTTCATCCGACAAGGCATTCATGAGAAGGAAGAAGAGGAGGTTGGATTCCAGTTGGAAAATCTTCGAAACTTCGGAGGCAGAAAGGGACGCTACATCGGAGAAGCCAGAAATGGAAAGGGAGAATCAAGGAGGACGTTAGAGAGGTGACACGAAATGATGAAGCATTGTTGAAGTAAGGTGACCCGGGAATTTCAGTATGTTTTGTTCCTTTGAAAATGGAGAAAGAAGTTTTCGAGACAAGAGAAATTACGTCAAACACAAATTGACATCATGAAGGAGCCGCAGAAGTAAGGATAAAATATAAGGATAAAACTCTTAAGCAAACCACTGCAAGATGGACTTTGATTTTTAAAAATTTTTAGCATTTAAGTGTTCACAGTTTATATTGATATCCGCCTACTTCAGGATATTGTCTCAGAAAAAAATTAGTTTAGTTCAAATTCGAATGTTATTGTATGGGCATCAATTTTAGGTGACCTTGCTGGCATAGTGAATGTTATTGTATGGACATCAATTTTAGGTGACCTTGCTGGCATAGTGAATGTTATTGTATGGACATCAATTTTAGGTGACCTTGCTGGCATAGTTTGTTTTCAAGGCGACAAAACGCATGAGCGTCTCAATGAGACAAGAAGGTGAACTGAAATGAAAAAACTAGAAGATGATACTCGTGCATGAGATCGGTTTAGAGAATGAGAAAGGCAAATAGAAAGATATGGCTTACGTAACACCAAATTCAAGCCCCCTGACAAACTCCTGCCATAAGTGTAACAGATCATTTGGTGGGTAACTAGGGTTGCCACGGAGAACCGCAAATTTTTCAAGTTACACAGATGAGGACAAACAGTATCAGCATACCTTCCTGAGTGTGGCCCAGAAATCCTGCATTTCCTCGTGGAGCGCTAAACTTACAAGTTGCAATGAAAAAGAATCCCATCCACCGTACTCTCTTGTTTTTAATTTTCACTGGCTTCAAGAATTATTGAGTTAATATCACCATCAATAAAATCAAGTTAGCGCTTTTACTAATATCGGTATAAAATTATGCTCCAAAGATGCAAACACTTCCATTAATATTATCATTATCATTGATTATTCTATTAGGTATTATTCTAAGAGTCTCACTTCTTCTCAATACCATATTAATATTCGTGTCATTATTTCTAAATCTATTTTTCAAAATATGTAGGTTTGTTTCACAGAATCAACCTCTAATTGCCACTATTTTCGAAGCAAGTTTAAACATTGAAAATTTGCACTTGAAAAATTAGGATTGGAAATGTTTTTAACCATGAGACAAAAATGATAATTATGATCTTCGGCCATTTAGGATAACCGGAACCATTTTCATATTTTTCAAAAGCTGTTCTATTTTGCTTCGTAACAATACCTTAAAACGAAGTTTATCATCATAACCTACCAAAAACCGCTGTAATTTCGATTCAGACTTTAACCTCAACGTTAGCCTTAAAAACAAAATTTTTCGATTTAAATGAAACTGAACTGATCCAACAGAACCCTAGCCAACCAAAAGCCTAGCCAACAAAGGCCAAAGCCAACTAAAAGCTAAGCAAAGTCAAATTATCAAAAGCTAAGTATAGCCGAACAAACCGAAAACCAAGTCAAGCCAAACTAACCGTAGGCCAAGTCAAACTGTTGTGGTTACACCTCAACAGCGCATAAATATATGCAGCATAAATTGAAATTAACGCCACAAGAAGAGGGATGTGTTTTGATGTCTCGAAAAGATAGACTCGTTAAAGATATGTCCTCGCACAACATCAAAGTGGCGGTTATCGAGAGAACGCCGACGCTGCTCCCACTCGACCCCGATTAAGCACCTACACACACTCGCCCTCTCACACGCCTCGCCTCGCGACCAACTTCGAAACCGTTCTAGGATGCTAAGTCACTCCGAAGAACGTATGCTCTCTTTGATCATTAATAATTTTATTCAATGTATAGAGATGAAACATGGGGATTATTTTCTGCCATCTAATCAGAATTATAGATATTTCTACTTGTTAATTGGCCTGTTTGGTCTGAACCTAGATAGCACGTTATGACACGTTTTTCCTGTCACATCGAGAGCGACACATTCACTTGTGACAACACTCATTTGCGAGGAGGCTGTTGCTATACGTTCGCACTTGGAAGGAAGTTCCTTACATGAATAATTATCACTGCCGATCACGTACTTTTTTGATGTGGATATACATCAGTGAAACTGAGCACGTTTAGTTTTATCACTGTGTTGTGTGATTCTTCATCATGATTTCCAGGGCGAGAAGACCTAAATCACCTTACCTGCGCCTGATTAAATTACATTCATTGATGCAAACCGCCTCCTCGTTTTCTCATCACCGTCGCCATAATGAAGTTCGTGAGATACTTACTATCCATGTTACCTTTTCGTCTAATCATGCTTCTGTCAAACCAGCATTGTGATATATTACCGTGTCCCATGATTTGTCAATTTCGATAGTGAAATATGTGATTTTTTTGTGTCTTTAATTTCGTTTGTAAGTTAGAAATAAAAAGATATGAAGGTGGAATAGGAAGGAGAGACCATAACCATGCAACTTCATTCATGAAATTCAATAAACGGGAATAAATGATTGCCTTAGAAATACGATTATATTGAAATACCAACACGTTTATCAAAATAAATTGGGAACGTTTTTCATATTTAATGAACGTTTACCCACATTAAACAAGTTATGTCATTATATTTACTCATATTACCTGGGTTTTGAGAACGGAGGCAGTTCATTGACTAGAGCAAAATATCTCGAAGAAAATATTTATAAAATAAAGGGATTCGTCCAGGAAAAAGAGAGATATTACATCAGGTGTCATATCAGGGGAATAAATATACATATGACCTTGAAAGCATGCTTTTAATTTCTTTGGAAAATGCTGTTGAATAACATCAGAATAAGAAATATTCCTCACAAGCAAACCGAAAGCTATGCCAAACAAAAGCTAAGCCTGCCAAGCAGATGAGTCAAGCCAACAAAGAAGCTAAGATAAGTCAAGCTTAGCCAAACCCAGCTGAACCAATCCTAGCCAAACCATACAAAACATAACCAAACCAAGCCAAAGCCAAAGCTGGCCAAACCAAACCGAGCCAAACCAAACCTAGCCTAGCCAAATCAAATCAAGTCAAACCTAACCAAGCCCAGTCTAGTCAAACCAAACCTGATCAAACCTAACCTAGCCCAGTCTAGTCAAACCAAGCCTAGTCCAGTCTTAGTCAAACCAAACCTAGCCTAGTCAAACCTAGCCCAGTCTGGTTAAGCCTAGCCAAGTCCAGTCAAACCAAACATAGCCAAACTAAACCTAGTCAAACCTAATCTGGTCAAACCAATTCTGGTCAAACCAATTCTGGTCAAACCGAACATAGCCCATTCTAGTCAAACCAAACCTAGCCAAATCAAACCTAGCCAAGCCCAACCTAGCCTAACCCAACCTAGCAAAATCAAACCTAGCCAAACAAAACCAAGCCAAAACAAACCTAGTCAAACCAAACCTAGTTACACCAGACCTAGCCATGCCAAACCTAACCAAACTTGGTCAAACCAAACCTAGACAGGCCAAGTTGAACTTAGTAAAAAATCGAACCTAGACAGACCGGACCTAACCCTCTTGGCCTTGCTTAACCT
Source organism: Platorchestia sp. MABIK (assembly GCA_014220935.1). NCBI lineage: Eukaryota > Metazoa > Arthropoda > Malacostraca > Amphipoda > Talitridae > Platorchestia > Platorchestia sp. MABIK. The sequence continues at coordinate 115,195 of JACJUY010000880.1, read as the reverse complement.
AAATAAAATACTAATGAAAATAAGGGAAGTGTGAAACTAGGACAGCTTACCACTCATAAATTTGCACTTGAATGTTGGCTCTTCAATAACGCGAGGCGCCTAAGGAGGGGCGGTAATCTTTGACTCAAACATGACAACCAAGGAAAATTCCTAAGGATATTTCTAACATTCAATAAAATAATCATAATCGTTATTAAAGAATACTCTAGGTTACAAGTATTTATCATATTTTATTTATGATTTATGCTTCAATAATCGTTATAAATAGACTAGGTAAGAACGAATCTCGATATTTTATCCATGACTTATTCATCACAAGTGTGATGTTCAATGGCGGCGATCACCACAGTCTTACGCAAGTCCATCAATCGAGCGTCACACGAGAGAACAAAGGCGAGAGGGATGGAAGGAAGATCAAGGCCGGCCCAACTGGGATTTATAAGCCCCTGTACTAGGCCAAATGTTATTATTTACCTCAAATGCTTCTGATTTCGTGGCAGGTAAATGGCTTGAGAAATTCGTATATCTTTGGGATGCTAACATGTACAGACACAATCGGTATCTCTCACTGGGTGGACCTATTATATCTTAATTGCCCTCGAGAATCCGTGAAAGTTTCAGCACATTACATACAATTTTCTTGAAAACCTCCCAAGGTGAGAGGTTATAACCTACCCAATTCTTTTCTCCCTTCATACAAATGGGTTTATCATTAGTTGAGATATTCGCTCTATAGTACGTGCATGTCAAAATTTTTATCTGCTGTTGGTAAGGCTTCCGATAAGTCTTAGTGAGTACCGTACATCTGAATAATGCATTACCAACCATTCGACACATTTACTGTGTCGAGGTTTCGGAATACTTTCCTAGGGCAACATCTCTCGAAATAATTCAAACTGCTAACGAGGGAGAGAGAAATTAATACTCGCACATCTTTTTCATATGTTAAACTGGTTCAAAATGTGAAACTCTCCAAGTCAACCTTCATGGCTGCTTGGTTTGAAGGGTTTGACAGATTTATTGGCCTCAAGCTTGTACATCGCTACAAGTAAGATGCACAAGTAAATTTAATGTTTAAGAGTCAACAATGCTAGCATGGTGGCCATGTAAAGTACGACGCTTCTCTGGCAACTATCATGAAATGAAAAAATTCTTAAGTGACACATAGTAAATACATGACACATGGTAAATAACACAACACATTGTACATAACATAACACACCACAACATGACAATACATTACATCACACATAACACCTGGCAAATACATAACTTGATGTACGCCTGTTCGCATCTTACATCTAGTGCAACATTTGAGACAGATGATTAATATCAATCTGAGAGATATTCATGTATGATGATCTGATCAACGTTTTTCTGTTCCAGAAGTTTTACGTTGGTATTTTTTTAGCTCGTGTTTTCTCCAGTCTAGTTCATTAATGGTGTGCAACAGAGTATATAGAAGCTTTGTTGTTCAATTTTTCTTAATTCGCTCTTTTAATTCATCTTATTTATTCACCTCGTGTCTTGTAATTTAAAAGAATGTAAATTTCAAACCCGCTTCAGAACGCTGAACATGTGGAGCATCGTGAATATCCCATTTAAAAAACGATAAATAGCCAAAGGGGCGCTCGACGAAAAGTAAACAGCGTTGATCCCCGCAGTGAGTAGCACGAAAAGAAGAAAATCGACTACCTCATGCCTGCACGGCGTATATTCCAGATCATATTCCTCAGAACCAGTTTCTGAGCGCTCGTTGAACTCGAAGTGAAGATTGCAAAATTTAGGCCTGACTCCAAATTGAGGCCAAGCAGCGGCAGCGAGCTCGGAGCAGAAGCAGTTTTTCAGAGCGGTGCCAGTGCAGCGGAAAGGTACTAATGCTCGGCGCAATTATACCTGAATGCAGTCATTTCTGCGTCCCCAGCTAATGCTCAGCGTTGCCATTTGCATGCGCGGCTTGAGGGCGAGCCGGCCACTACAGCAGTTGCTGAGTTGAAATTTGCGCGGTTTAGCTCATGCGAGCGTGCCGCGAGTGTTACAAAAGTCCGTGTAGAAGTTGCGTTATTTCAAAGGGAAGAGATGCAGTTAAGACTGCATCACGTAATCGATTGGAGTTTTTAAAAATAAGTTGTACATAGTCGCAGTCGTTCTGTGTGTGACGGACTAGTTAAGCAAGGAAGAACTTCTGCGTGTGACGAACTAGTTAATCAAGGAAGAACTTCACTTAGATTCGAACGAGCTGTAAATCATTCATATCATTGAATGGTTAGCCAATGGTCACTGTTGTACTATGGGAAATCAAATTCGAATCGATTGCTTCTATGGAAAAAATGAATCTCTCCCTCTCAAGGTTTTCATCACAAATTAAATTTTCATGCTGCAGGCGCGTTGAAATTCTGTCAGGTAGAACAATGGAAGTTGACATAACGATATTTAGTTGCAGTATGTGATACAAGTTTGAAGAATATTTATGCTGACGCGGTAAATCACAGAGCGTTCTAGCCATAATATGACCTAAGTTTAATGAAAACTGAAAGTATAGTCATCTTGGAAAAATTTCACGGCAAGGTAACAAGCAGAACAAACTAATTAGCAGGGAATTTTTAGTCCTACATCTACGTCACAGCTGCTACTAAGAACATTAGTCATATTTCCAGTTTCGTAAATCGACATTATTGCGTAACTTTAAGACTCCTTATACTCCGCAAAAGCGATCTCAAGAGAGCGAAGTGAAGAGTATGGACAGTAAAAACAGGAAATATAGGTACAAAATGTGTTCCCACTCATGATATCAAGCGCATGAAAGCAGTAAGTAAGGAAAACCAAAAAGATACAAAGGAAAGAGAAGGCACGAAAACTGAAATAAACATACAGTGTGCACAAAAACTAGAAGTCCCGAAGCATATCTGTAGCTGAGGCAACTCACAGGGTCATCATTCCACTTAGCATGGGATGGACAATTTTGATTAACTGAAGCCTATTGCCTAGCCCATGTCTCACGAGGGTATTATGCCAATCATTCATGTACGTTTCACTGATGCAAATACAACGCTCGTGTCTGAAGTAAATCGGGGTATGAATGAAAAAAATCTTTATTCAATTTTCCACTAGACAACTACCTTACTTTCTTCGAATAGATTAGATAAGTTAATTTAAGTCTCACTGAATTCAACAAAGGTATTCCAAAACGAGCAAGGAAAAAAAAAAAGGAAGAAGTATGGAGGTGAGGGAAGAGGAAATCAATGCAATAGGTGTGTTCCCACACATGGCCTCTTTTGCACAGAAACTGCTGGTTCAGAAGAGAAGAAAATGAAACAAGATGAAAGTTGAAAGAGAAAATAGTAGGTGCAGAAAAAAGAACAGCAGCGAACCGAAAGATATCGCCTGTAATAAGAAATCGGTCTATTTTGCGAAGGAGTTTACCTTCAGCTCGGAATTTGACATCTTCCTCGCGGGGCATTAACTCTCCCATAAGTACAATAGTTGTCTCCTCTTGAGGGGCTTCCCTATTTCTTTAAGTTATCGCTCTATGAGAACGCATTGCAATTTCCTTGTTGAAATGAAGGTCGAAGACAAAAAACCGATATCGACGGGGATGGGAAGGCAAAATAAGAGATGCAGCTCTCATTAGCTGTGCGACAATTAGCTCAATGTTTATTTACCTACATTCAGTCTAGGTGAGTTTGGATAATTTACTATCAAAGGAGTGAGCAATTCAACAAACGTTCAAATTATTTTTGTCTTCAAAGATATTAAGCGCTCGAGTATTACGACGAATTATAACTATGGTGAAATGAAATGATAGCTGCCAATAAAATTTTTAGGAAACACAAGCAAACGCCGACCTGAATGGTTAGTAATTTTTCACTTGAAATGATGAAGAAAACGAATTTTGAGCTACGACAGCTCCACATTATCCATTCACTTTATTGGGCAAGAGAACCATTATAGACAAGCACTCAAAGCTGACAGTGTTTTATCATTTTATCAAAAACCAAAGAGCAAACTTCACCTTTTACATTAGTAAGTGATGCAAACTTTATTGAGTCAATCACGGAAGAGAACAAATTGCGAGTCACTTAGCCGTCTGTTAAAGTTTGCAAATGGTTGGTAATTGACCCAAAAGTTTTGAAGCGTCAGAAGAGAGCGCACAACTTTGGCAACGAAGTAACGGTCGCACAGAGCTACTAAAAGGCAGATTCGCTGTAGGACACGCACGACTATGACGGGTAAAATGACTTGATCTGCATAAACGCGATTCAACTGCGCCGGTACGAACGACACTCAAAGTTTGCCTCTAGAGCACGGTAAAAAGAATTTTGTTTCTGACTTTGAGTAACTAAGAGCCCATTAAATTTCATAAGTACGGTTCGAATGTAGGGAATACTTTCCGTTGTTCTATCAAAAACGACTCCACATGATGTAGAGGCTTTGTTATTAGATTTCAAAACGAGGGCAGGCTAGTGAATGAAGAGTTCTAGAATATTCTGTTGGATGGCAACATTTCTTCATGCAACATTTAATGCCAGCGGCTACTTCATGAGCAGGTTTTACTTCTCAAACACAGCAATACATTCACCACTGTATTGCATATTTCTCAAGAAACAATGAGACTCAATCACTTGGCCAAGTCTCAAAATTCACCGATCTAATTTCAAAATCATAGACGGAATTATGTTTACTGGCAGGGAGAAAATTTCATTAAACTTACATAGATGTGAGTGAGGTTTGGTTGATAACATTTTGCTGTATGTTGACGCCGGACGTGGCGAGAAGAATTCGATACCACAATCAAAATGCAGAGACTAGCTGCTTAACGCGCAATTCTAGGTGACAGCTAATCTTTTCAGCTGATACCTCAATTTTGAGTGATCCTTCATAATTGGGTGGAATATATTCTCTATACATTGAGATTTTATGATATATTTTACTCGTACCGCTCATCTTGAGTTGGTGTTTTTTTCGAGTGATAAAGTTCGTATTGAAGTGATACCGTTCACTTTGAGTTGATGCTACTCAAAATAAGTTGATGCTGCTGAAAGTGAACTTATTCTTCTTTATATGAGTTACTGCTGCTCAACATGAGGTAATGCTGCTCAATCTGAGTTATTTCAGCTGAATATGAACTTATTCTCCTTTATATGAGTTAATGCTGCTCAACATGAGGTAATGCTGCTCAATCTTAGTTATTTCAGCTGAATATGAACTTATTCTCCTTTATATGAGTTAATGCTGCTCAATATGAGTTAATGCTGCTCAACCTTAGTTATTTCAGCTGAATATGAACTTATTCTCCTTTATATGAGTTACTGCTGCTCAATGAGTTAATGCTGCTCAATCTGAGTTATTTCAGCTGAATATGAACTTATTCTCCCTTATATGAGTTAATGCTGCTCAATGTGAGTTAATGCTGCTCAGTATGAGTTGTTGTTGCTCAATATGAGTTGAGGCTGCTCAATGTGACTAAATACTGCTCAATATGAGTTGTTGCTGTTCAATATGAACTTATTCTGGCTTACATGAGTTGATGCAGCTCAATATTTGTTGATGCAGCTCAATATATGTTGATGCAGCTCATTTTGTGATAATGCTGCTCAATATGAACTTATTCTACTTTGTATGAGTTGATGCAGCTCAATATGAGTTGATGCTGCTCAATTTGAGCTAAACTGCTCAAAATGAGTTGATAGTGCTCACTATGAGTAATTGTTGCTAAATATGTGTTGATATCGTTCATTTTAAGTTGATGCTGTTTATCATGAGATGAAGCCGTTCATTTTGAGTTGATTTGATTCATTTTCGACGATACCGTTTCTTTTAGTGCTGATACCGTCTATTTTGGGTGATGTAATATTTTGAGTTTTTACCATCCCATTGATGGTGATAGCGTTTATCATGGGTAGCATTTTGCAGCTGAAGCTGGCACCGCTCATTATGGATTCGTATTCGAATGCTTTAGAAATAATTAACAGATAATCATCATTGGCTTGCCACTGTTTTGAATCGTTTAAACTAGGCGCGAAATCATTTCTCTAGGGACTTCCTTCTCAGTTCCCATCCATTTTCATCTCTATAAATGTACGCCGTCGGAGTTGAGTGACGACTCACGCAAAAACTCCCGGTCCAAAAAGAAAGCCTGGCCACGATATTGTGAAGGGAGTCTCCGACTTTTTCACCCGCCTGTCCTTTCAATATATCAGGCAGTGCACCGAAGCATCCCGGGGAATGTTATATTAAAAGATTATTGGACCGTCGTCGGTGTTTCAACAAAGCGTTCGGCCATGAATTTTTTCAACGATCGAATGAGTTTTCTATGGAGTTAGGGATGCGCCAGGGTAAATTGACTCGTGCAGAAAAGCCCAAAAAACCCAATGCCTCCAGATCGAGAGCCGAGCTTGGTTCTGCAAACGAAAGCGAAACTTCATCTTCTCGTGCGCATTTTGCCAGGGTTGCTCGATGTTCGTTTTATTCGTCAGTTTAAAAATACTAAAAAGTGCATATGACTTTATCATCGATAATTCCTCATACGTACTTCAATAATGGTGTCCTCACCGACAACAGATAACCAAAGATGTGTGAATTAGAAATTGGCATCAATTCAAACAAGTTTTATGATTTTACTTCAAAATTTTATTCATAACAACGTCTCTTAGCGACGTTGGGATTTCCGTGGACGTTGGAAGATTCTTCGTGGGATTTTCTATAGGCTAAGAGCTCTACACTAACTATGATTAAAAATATTATATGACTGATAAATCAGAAAAATGTTAATATGCTGTATTTAACTCACCTTAGTGCGTAGAACATGCAAATGTAAGTTATTTGAAGCACCATATTTCATTTCTACGTATTATCATCAGGAATGAAAAACTCGGTAGGTATTAAAAAAATGTGCTCATCTTTAAAATGAGTTTATCATCTGACGTGAGGAGCACGAGGCGCATAACGAGGGATACTCTTGGCGAGGCTGATACAGGCAGTAAAGATTAGGCGTCTTTAACAGCACAGATTTTACTGGCACTAAAGAGAATTATTTCTCTCTAAAGAAACGCGTAAAAAATAGCAGTGAGCTTGGATGCATAAATTATGGCGGTGCTGCAGGTCTAAAATCCAGCGTACGCACTTCCGTCTCAAAATGATCTTCATTTCGCAAACTTATCAGCGCCTGCAATTCCAGGGCGAGTTTTTCAAAAAAAGGTCCAGAGGCAGCCTTGCCAACAGGCTAATGGCGAGGGATTATTTTTAATAAAATCATACAGATGAGCAAAATATTTCTGTGATACTTCTTTGGCTGAGGGAAGTTTATTAAAAAAGGTAGCAGGAAAATTTTCGAGAAGTGATACACCGATGAAAAAATATGTAGTTGTCACAATTCTGCATCTAAGCTGGTAACGTCTAAATAAATTCCCTACACTCAGAAGGCTTGTGTACGTAGATTAATAGTTCATCTCAAAAAACTTGTACACTCGTAAGGTAATTTCTCTGTGAAGAAAATCACAGTGAAGAAACGCACAGTATCGGAGTGGACGCAGGCACAAAATACCTTCAAAGCTTCATGGTAATCTAGTCTATTCTTGCATAGGAGAGGTATGCATAAATTTCGTGCAAGAATTGCAGATCTAATTTTTAATAAGAAATCTTCAGAACACTTGTGAAAACTACCCGATACCTACGACTTGTTTCATAAATCATTACACTGAACGATTGTCTCAAATCTTTCATAATGAACGTCATATTAAATTACATAGTTAATGTCAGCACTGCAATAATAATAACCATTGAATGCAACTTTGTAACTAGCAAACTACAAAATTTGAAATTCATTCAATCTCTTGTTATATCTTTTATTTGCCATGATTCTAGCCAAAAAATGTACCCCACATCTGTGCAGAGTAAAGCATTCTTGAAACTGAAACTGCAAAGTACATTAAGGTTACCCAAAAAGGATTTATTGTTAGATGACCGAAAGTCAAACTACTCATTCACACAATCGGCGTGATGTTGCTTGCACGTCATACTTTTTCGCTTATGATTTCGTGATACCTAGGTTTTTTTCCCTCACGGAAATATTTTACGAGTGCGGGGGCTAGGCAAAAATTCAAAATATAATTCCATAAGTCCTGGACTAATTTTCAATCCTGAGACAGATTTTCCACCCCTTGCGGTCTTGACAGGAGGCAATCGATGTCAACGTATCATTTCTTTCAAGCCATGTCACCAACGACAGCAGGTCAAATTATAAATCAAAAATTAAAGACAGCTGAGAATATTTTCCTATGCCACTTGTGCAAATGACCTCATTTGAAGTGAAACTACGAAATGGCTCAATTATAGGAAAGGACATGAATCTGTAGGAAAGAACAACTATGCACATTCATGAAGCTTTGCAATTCCACTCACAACCAAAAATGAGGATGGTGAATATAAAGGCAAGAGTTCAATATTTTACGCAGAATGAACCCCTGTCACGAGGGTGCCTCTTTGAACGGGAATTTCAGCGTAGAATGCACCGATATTTCGCAATACTAAGATGCCCCTTGCATTTTCATAAGAATTTTCTAAAGGTTAAGGCTTAAAATGGCGAGCTGTAGCGTAAGGGTCTAGATGAGGAAGAGCGGGTTGACGGTAACTACAAAAGGGATAGAATTTTATCCGAATTTTCGGGCCATAATGATGGTTGGGAATGGTTGCATGAAGCTCAGGGGAAAAATTGAGCACACGCCTCACTCTACTATTCACGCGCATCCAAAAAATCTGTGCGCACAGGACTAAGTTTTTCCCCGTTTTCTGGGTCCATTCAGAAACGAGAAAAAATTACCATTGAAATACTCAAGGAAGATCTAAAATTTACACCACTTCTGGTCGGTTGTCCTTAAAAGAAGCTCGTTTATTCACGATGCTTTCAATTTTATACTGGTCACAATTAATGATGTAAGAAAACAATGAATTTCTACATTTAATTCATTTGGTAGTGCAGGTGCACATTTTGACTGCGATGATTACTTTCAACACAATTACCAGTGAGGTTCAAATCTGCAAATAATCTGAAAATGTTAGACATTCCACAACCTAATGTACTTACTGTCCGAAAAAATCTGTTTCGAAGTAACTTATTGAAGGATTAAGGGAAATTTACATCACTCAGAGTGGCAACTAATGCAAGATGAAGAATAGAACAAGAACAAAATACTCGAAACTTCAAGTTACCTTTCAACATGCGGGGATTTTAAGATAGAGAGCGCGAAGGCAGAATTGAAAGGAACACAAATACATATATTTTACATAAAAACTGTAAGGAAGAAGATGGACGATTTAAGACCGAAAAATGAACTTGTCTTGAAAACTTAGAAATCTGCGTAAAATATGCGTGACTTACTAATTCTAATTTTCTCATGTTCAGAATGCCCATCACGGTGCGGAAGGGATGAAATGTTCTGTATTTCTAAGCAATTATTACCACGAGATGAGAGGGAGACTCGATAATTAAACATTGTTGGTGCACTTCGGGATGAGTTTGAATGAATTTATAGTTTTTTATTATCGGTCATGTTGATTCAATAGGGAAAAAGTATGAAGCATTAAAGATTCAACATCTAATTCACAAACTTGAGAAGTACATAAATACTCACGAAGTACTCTGCAATACAGCCCAGTAATTCTACAAGACCAAAAAATGCGCGTCCCTAAAAATAATGAATTATTCAAATAAAATAAATAAAATACCACCACTTTCGAACTCATTTCACATTCCAAAAGCATCGTTAACTGGTAAAATTTAGCTTCTGGAAACTGTAGGGAACAGCTAAAAAGCACTAAGTGAAAAAGCTTTCCTCGGTTGCACAAAACCAATATCACTAGTCTTTTCTACCACATGCGTGTCTGGAGGCATCATGCTAATATTTCCATAGTTATAGCTTCCAATAGGGACATCAGCGCGAGCACCTCGCTCTTAGAGTCTGCAATTGAATAGGAAGCCAATAGGCGAACTGAAATGCGGCGCCAAAGAAGCTTTGAATTCCTCCAAGTCTCAATGCATTGGGCCATGAGGTTTTTGTTTGGCAAGAAGCTCATTGGTTGCGTCAGATCGATCGTGCGGTGTGCGTATCGACAGGCCCGAGAATGCGACCCATCCCATTCCGAGAGGTTCATCAGTCTAGGGGAGTTCCGCGCCGTCGCCGCTGAGTTCCGTAGAACAAGTGTGACTCGGACCACACCAAGCATTTAACACTTTAACCGCAGTTGGTTAACCTGAAGTTCGATATTCAACTCAAATTTAAATTGCATTTTAGTAAGCAATTTTGAAAATAGCCAGCATTAACTGGATCATGCCTTTATTTACTTGAATTAAGTATTTATGAAAATTGAGTTTGTGACTACTGGTCGGTCAGCAGCATTATGAAAATCCTCTCCGTGGCCATGGGTGACGCACGTCGAACTCAAAGTACTAAGTTGGTTTCAGGTGTCAAGGAAACCGTTTTGAATTGGTCGGACAAGTCTATTGAAAAATTACCAACGTTCAGCATCGACATATGTGACTCACTATGCCTTCATTATCACAAGGAAAAATTGGGAAAGAAGTCACGAGTAGGATTTTGACACACAATTAAGTTGCAGAAATGGAACTTGTATCAAATTATTGGGATCTAAGAGATTTCTGATGTCAGCCAAATGAAGTGAAGTAAAACGACGTCCGGAGCCTGAGGCCTGGATTTAAGGCAGAATTGTGTTATTGAAGGCAGATTTAAGTTTTTTACACTCATTTATGGTAATAGAGTTGAAGTCAATTGCACACCAAAAGAATTTCTTGAATCCGAGTTGTAATTCTAGAAACGATTGCAAAATCACGGACTAACGAGTTTTTTGTCGAACTTACTCGCCATAAATGCTGCAATAAAAACATTCCATAATAAGGGACAAACTAGTGCCATGTAGTACTGACCCGCCATAAATGCTGCAATAAAAACATTCCATAATAAGGGACATACTAGTGCCTTGTAGTACTGACCCGCCATAAATGCTGCAATAAAAACATTCCATAATAAGGGACAAACTAGTGCCTTGTAGTACTGACCCGCCATAAATGCTACAATAAAAAATTCCAAATAAGGGACAAACCAGTGCCATGTAGTACTGACACGCCATAAATGCTACAATAAAAAATTCCAAATAAGGGACAAACCAGTGCCATGTAGTACTGACACGCCATAAATGTGCTGCAATCAAAACATTCCAAAATAGCATTCAAGCAATACAAGTGCTGCAATAAAAACTTTCCAAAATACAACTGAGATGACATAAATACTGTTGTAAAAAATTAAAATTGATGCCAGACATGGAGTAAGACACCAGGAGTGTTAATGGGAGGATCACTGGGTCCTTTTCCTGATCGCGTTACTGGAAACAGCTGTGTTTGACCTACATAGTGCTAGGAAGAAAAGCTATCTATTAACGCACAGAGTAACCATCGAGTCGTATAGTCGAAATCTTTCAAATGAGACGTCAAAATTAGCTATGGTTTGTTTTGAGGGACTACTACAATAATTTCAGTTCACGATTTTATTTTTCAAATTTCCTCACTTCAAAGAAGCTGCAGTAAGGTTGCAGCACGGACTGTCGAAACTTTGTGCTCGCCCAATTGATTATAAACTCAATTGACTAACGTCAGCGACAACACTTGTATGGTGTGAATATTTTTCCAATTATTCTCAGATACGCTAAACTTGCTCGAGGAATGTCTATAGAAAGAGTTAATGGAATAGTTATAGAGAAGGCTTACAAGCAAGTTGATAACAAAACAAACTCACTTTTCCTGGAGAAAATCATTTTCACTTGCCGATTGGTTGCAAATAGAGGTGGCAGTTACATGCATCATTCGGTTTTAAAGTAAATTCGAAATGTAAATGCGTAATGCGGCTTGAAACAAATTTGGGCGTAATAAAGTTCAATTCTGAATAGCAGCCACGAACAGCTCACAAAGAACAAGCATCTGTAAAAACTTTCGAATACATCAGCTCCAAACGTTAAGAATCTCTTTCCTCCTCATCCCCACAGCCAGGAAATAAAAATTGCATTTCTTTCCGTCATCAGGAAGTGACTGAAAGCAGAGAAAATTTTTTATGCAATCGAAATGCGCCTAAAAAGTAAGGTCAAACTTCCAAAAAGTCGTACATCACGTTGATAAAAGATAAAAGACACATAAGGAATGCTTTTATATTTTACAAATTATTTGCTGACGGTACGCGCTATGAGGTGTGCGACTCCAGGGAAGTCCGATTTAATGATCTTTGAACATTTTAGGATTATTATCATGTGTTCATAAACGTGCATTTTCGACTCCTGTTCTAGTTCATTCACTTCGTATAAGGTAAAAAACGCGGTTTCAATTGAAGCAAGTGACTGTTTCCTTCAAATATTGTAATCACACACAGAAACGTATGTAATTGTGGAACATTGCAGTACGTGCAAGTTTTTAAAAGCATGTGTTAAATGAAGCACCATGTGTGTAACAAATTTAAGAAAAATCTACTACCAACTAAATTGCAAAACGCAGAGTTAGGTCATCAAACTCTCGACCCGAATTTTGTTTAGCAATGCAAAAGTAAGCGTAGTGTAGGAAAATCTAATTTTGTGTATGCATTCATTTACTCAGTAGACTTTCTTTATGCTCCTCAACATGCGAGTCCAAAGCAATTTGGTTAGGTGGCGGCTTGTGTTCACATTTCTGGACGCGACAAGACTTTCGTGTCTAATTGGCTCTGAATTTTTCTTTTTTCAATCGTTCAAAGTATATGATTGAATCAATTTCGATCTACAACGGAAGCGATGGATCGAACACAGTCAATCGTTAGGGCCCTATTTTAATTTTTCTGTCGCACTGGTGAGTATCAAAACTAGGTTTTAGATATTTTATCCGAAAAGGAAAATCGGGCATGCTGTTTCCGATGTTATCAATCTTGGTAATTATCGGAAGACTTACAACGAAGGCTTGAAATTACTAATTATCTGATATTCAAAAGTTGTAGTTATGTTTCTAGTTTTCTCTTTTACAGTATTAGAGTCCACATTTTCGGCATTTATAAACATTTACGATTTCAAACTTTCGGTATTTCAAAGAATTTGGGAGCTGACATTTTTAATAATTTTAATAATTTGGGAGTTCATGTTTTAAGTATTCCCAATCGTTGACCACTATGGTGCATTTGTGGTTGTGTCTCACAGTAAAACAATTGAAGTTCTCTTCGGATAAAAGCACCGAGTCTACTGATAATGATTGTCCCAAGTGTATTCGTTTTAGCGAGATCCCATCGCGATTTATCGGGCAGTGTAACTTGTATACTCTGCATATTTTTGAGGAAGGATCCGCTCACAAATGACCATTCGCAAGCTTTTATGATACTCAATTTAATTTCATACTTTAAGAATAATACAGATGAAAGATTTACCAGATAGTTGCTCGCCACAATTGAGAAGATTTGCCAGCAGTTGTACTTACGTAGGTCGGTGATGATGATGCGGCGGAGGAGCGTGATGGCATTTTTGAGATAAGATCCCATGTTCATGCAGGACCAATAGAAGGTGCGAAGCTTCCACTCAATGCTATTGGAGTCCTGTGGCTCGTCCATCGTGCCGAGGCTGGCCCGCATCTCCGCCAGAGCTGAAATGAAAAGGAAACTCAGTTTGTGCTCGGTAAGTCATCCAGTGAAAGCCTAAAACGTTTTGCCTGCAGCCGGCTCTGGTACACGCATGGCTGCGAAGATCGGAGAACGTCCAGATAGGCGAAGCTATGCTTGACAAACGTATATGATAGTGCAGCAAGCTATTTTTCTTTTTCTCTTTATGGGAGAGAAGCTACGTTAGACAATCGGACTTGATGGTCTATCAAGCATTTTCCTGTTTTTTCTATATTTGGGAGAAGCTACGTTTGGCAAACGTATTCGATAGCGCAGCAAGCTAGTTTCGTTTTCTCTTTATTACGAGAGGAGTTGCGTCAGGCAGTCATATTTGATAGATTTGAAAACTTTTTATAATCTTTTTAAAAAGTTAAGTCAAACAAACGTAATTAATGGTGGAGCCACTTTCTCAACGTTTCATTTTAGGTATATTTAAAAAATGGGTCTAAAACTAACCGAACTCGATCGTTGAAACATCTATTGTTTGGCGTTTTACGAGTGCTATAAAAGTCAAATAAATTGCTGAGAACAACCTTGTGTGCACTATTCATGCGCTTGATATTTTATGCGCCTAATAATTCATGACTTTAAAAAAAAAAGATCAAGCTCAACAAAGGTAATTTCAGAAAAAAAGATATCGTTGAAAATATAAGCATGTTTCACCCATCGGATCGGCTAGGATTTCGTGAAATGACCGCCAGAAAATATGAGAATGATCCATAAGAAAATCGGGAGAACTTCGTGTGTATATTACTTCCTTGACAACTACGCCTCATGAATAACTTGAGCCTCGAGTAGAAGAAAATTGAACTTGGCGTTGGTATTCAAACCTGCGACGTGAGAACCATATGCATGTCCCGCTGCTTTCTGCACTCAGGATAGCTCACGAGACATTAAAATTCAGGTAAACTTGTTTTTGCTGAGAATGAGCGATTTCTCGAAACGTTCAATTTTATTGTTTTACTTGCAAGTTTTAAATCAAATAAATGTTTTATACGGTAATATTTGTTCTCTCCTTTTTGCTTAAAATCAGGAAGCTTCCCGATAACTTTTTTGCACACATTGAAATCTAGTGTTACCGTCGTTCTGTGAGTTATGCATCATCGTGTGTGAACTTCAACTTATGTGGATAAAAATTAATCCTTGACATGCTTAACTCGATTAAAGCATCGCATTAGATAAATGACTGGGACTGATTTTCAGTCGCATGTGTCGAGGTTTACCGGCGATGTTATCGTATAACTCAACGATTGACTGCACTTTTTTCTTTGAACTCTAACTGTCTTACCAATCAAGTTAGTGTATTGGACGCCCTACAATCTAAACTAATGCTTCAGAGCGCCCTTTGTGTCTACCATGAGAAGCAAGATTAAAAAAAACACTTTCACTCTTTCATTTGTAATCGGATGGGTGTCGTTCAATGATGAAAAGCGCCCTGATCTTGTAAGGTTTCTGTTCGTGACATTTTTTATCATTATCCAGCGTCAAGGAGTGTTTGCTAAATAAATTCAATTGGTTATAGAGTTAAGCTGGGTAACATAGGAACATATTTATTGTTACCATATGAATACATTTGTTATTCACTGTATTACATGATAGAAAGAATTTAGCTTGATGCTCTTGCACAGCGAACAAAAAGAACGAACAAAGAAGAAAAAACTGTGTACAATACTTGAGTTCGGTGTAGCGCTCTTCATGCGTTGTGTGTTCACGATGAAATCAAAATGCGTTAAAGAAAACAAGCTACGCTAGCTCTTCACGGTTAAGAGTGTCGTTACAAGAAAGAAAAACGACGGTCATAAATAAGTACTGAAGCTAATTTCCGGTTGTATGAGACCACGCAACTGATGATGCGCCTATCTTGAAATTATTCGGGATTCCGATCTTATTTTTTTTCGATCGATAGCGATTCATCCGTTCATCAATACATGCAACCTCATCGTCCTCTACATGCAACCTCATCGCGTCAATAATGCGTAACGCCTCGTGACGTCACTGAATCAATTATGACTGACGTCACTGCTTCCCGTGTGACTGACGTCACTGTTTCACGTGTGACGTCATTGTCTCAGAGACGCAGAGGGAAAGCGCGATGCGCAGAAACAGTGTCGTCTGATATTTTGGCGTTTCTGTCTGAGTTTAGTCGAAAATATAATCAAAATTCATTCATGATTTTGAAAACATTGATGCAAGTGTATCACCTATTTGTGCGTGTAATAATCGAGCTACGTTTAGAGTATCCTCGCGTTTTCAGTGATCTGCTTAAAATGAGATAATATACTCTCTTATTTGATAGCAGAATTACGATAAATTCCATAGCCGATGTCGATAAAAATAAATTCAATAGTTAGTATCTGACATCGGTCCCGTCCTTAATGTTGATGAGAGAAAAACTGCTGATATTGTTGGCTGTATAGTTTAAATTTAAATTAAACTGATATTGGTTCTATAGTTAAAATCTCATGACATGAATGACACGAGCTTGTTTCGCAAAATTTTCTTCGAAACTTATTGCCTTCAAAAAAAAAAAAAAATTCCTGAGCCCAGCCAATAATTATTGACTATTTTTTAGCAGCTAATGACCAAACGATAGTTAAAAGCTCATGCGCAGAAAAAATTACCATTGTTTTCGAATGAATATTGCCAAACTAAATGAATATATGTATTTACCACTATATTTCCAGCAAAAGGCCATGAATTCTTTGAAATGTATATCAGAAAATTTATCACTTTTTCGACTCTTTTAACTCATTTTTGCTGATCCAGATCAGAGAATTCATAAACGGAATATATAAGCACAAAATCCAAACAATGAAATGAAACTCTGTTATTATTAATAACTAAAATGAATTTACATCGTAAAAATCAACTAATTTATAACTAACTGTAGATTTTAGAAAATTGAATTAACATTAAAGAAAATTCAATCCTTCATATCATTTGAATTTGAAATGCCGTAGATTTCCACTCTGATTGTGAAAAATGTACGAAGAAACTCTAAGTAGTATAGAAAGACGAAGCCAATCTTTGTACACAAAACAAACAACAGAACCAAGCATAAGTTCAATTTCAAATCCAAAGTACTGGACGAGCAGCAACGATGGCGTCTGAGAAGAATTCAATTGAGCGAGGCGATTTTTCTCGTCGGCACAAGTGAACTACAGCACACAACCGCCGGACTGCGAGGCTTGGGTGAGCACTTAGACGGCGAGTTAGCGTCGCTGCCTAGCGCATTCGTAACGCCAATGAAGAATGCCAGGCCACTCTGGCAGGGAATGTGTGACGGCGTATTTTAGGCAGCGAGGTTCCTGGGCCGATAAACTCCCCGATTGAAGGTTCACCGACACCAGCAGCCATTGTTTGCTTGCTGCTTTGGAGGCAGTCGCTGTGGTGGAGCTGTTCCGAAACGCTCGCGAAATAAATAAGCTACTCGGATGATAACGAAATGAAGATGTTAGCAAGCATGGATGCGCGGTAAACTTGCAGCAAAACGTGAATTGGGAAAAACGTTTCAACGTCGCTTCGTTTAGTTTTGAGGAGTGATAACACCGCTAGCAACGATGCCACGGCGATGTGTGAGAAGAAAAATCCCCAAACCGTTAATCTCTTCTGAGGATATTGCTATAAATAGTACCGTATCTCTTTCACGTTTATTCAATAAAATTGATAGTCGATTAAATCGTAGCAAAATATATCATCAAAATGAAATTTGATCCTATCAACGAAAAAGATGATCTCATCCAGGCGAAATCAGAACTCATAAAAGTCGAAGTTTTTGAAAACAAGGAGACAATTGGATCCCAATTGTCAAATTGTGTTTTAGTTTTTTGTGTTAGCTTATAAATAAACAATCAAATACAATACAAATAAAAGTAAACAATGTACATATTTTTGTGATTGAGGGAATATTGGATTGAGGAGTTGGTATAACTTTATTTACTATGCATTACACAACAACCTCACACATTGTACGCTCTTGGTCCCTCATGATCAAATGAGCCGACAAATGCGGTTGCACTAATGGAACGCATATCACATTTTCAAGAAAATCTCCAACAGAGGCAGCAATAATGTTCTGTGTTTTCCTCGATAGGAAGTAATTGTAATGCAATATGCAAACTGTTACCGCGCTCCGTGTTTCTTAGAGTTAGAGTTGCCTTAGTAGAATAAGTTTAAGTTAGTTCATTGCTTCTGATGTATTCACTGTGATCCAGTTGTTGGAAGACTGCGTTACGGTCTTCCCTAACTAGAATAATGCTATTGTAATATCTTGAAAAAGCCATTCCTATTGAATTTTGTGTAATTACTGTGAAATACTTCGCATCTACTTTTAACTAAATATGTTGCACCTTTTTCTTGTTGCAGACAATTCCTACAATGATTTGAAACTAATGTAATGTAATGTAATAGTACTAGTAGCAGCGATCTATAGTAGTGATAACGGTGCTATTTGATCGAATAAAGACTCAGTGAACCTATAACACGAAGCTTCGAGTGTTTAAATTCTTCATACCTCGTAAAGGAAGGAATCGTGGTTCACAGACGAGCATCAAATTATTGACTTATAACTATGAAGGCAAAACTCAAATTTCGAGCCTTCACAAACAATATTATATAGCTTGAAAAAATTGCTTGAGTAGGCGGTGAAGCGGAAAACACATGAGTATAGAAGGAAAGAGGGAGATCTACTTGAGTAAACGATGAAAGAAGAGCTGCATGAGCAGATGTTAGCGAAAGAACCACATGAGTAGACGGTAGAGAAAGAACACCATGAGTAGACGGTAGAGAAAGAACCACAAGAATAGACGGTAGAGAAAGAGCCACATCAGTGGGCGGTAAAGAAAAAACCACATGAGTAGACTGTGGAGAAAGAACCACATGAGTAGACGGTAGAGAAAGAACCACATGAGTAGACGGTAGAGAAAGAAGCACATAAGAAGACTGCAGAGAGAGAACCACTTGAGTAGATGGTAGAGAAAGAAAAAGTTGTTAATAAACAAACACAGCGGCGCTTCGTGACATTAATCAAGAGCAAGGCAGGAGGGACGGTCTATCCTCCATACAATGGAGATGCTAAAATAAAAAACTGTGATGGATAAGGTCATCTGTCGCAGAGTCCTGTTGAAGCCCAAGCAGATGTCGAGGGCGGAGCTAGAAATTCTAAGAGCTCGTTTCATCTTTGCTGGGCTTGCAGTTTGCCAAGAACTGAGAAAAAAATAAAAAAGCAAAAATCGCGAAATTTTAAAAGTATAACAGATTGTAAAGGACTGTGACAAATGAGCAATGCGGGCTTTTAATGGCGTAACAGCCTGGTACAGTAGCACTAGTTAGTCACTGGTTGCAAATTTAACAAAGGATGTGAGCAATAATTACATCATAGACGGTTTCAAAGTAATCATTCTTCATTTGAAAGGCCCTAAAAACTTGAAATGGCTCTCTGTAAACTGAACGGATAACCTCGAGGATTGGGAGTTCAAAATTGTTAACTTTCAGCTCATTGCATATGGGGAATGAATGAGTTTGTATGCCTGTGTTAAATTGGATTTGTGGTATAACTTTGCGTGAAAATAATGAAAATTCAAATCAATCATTGATCCAAGGTCTTTTTTTACATTGTTTCAAGATTAGATAGATTAAAAACGTTAATTAATGTCTTCCTGATAAACCAAAACAAAGGCATTCTGAAAGGGGGAAGGATGAAGGCATCATTTAGCATGGTGTTAAGGGAACGCGGAATCTATGCACAAGGTGTACTCCCACACGAGATTAGCTCCGCATAGGAACAATGAGTCAGGAAGGAAGCTTATGAAATAAAATAAAAGTTGAAGAAGAAAGTTAAAGGTGCTGAAAAACAGGACTGTAGTGAAATGAAACAAAGGTCTTTAACAAAAGATGAGCACATTTTGTTTAAAAAAAAGCTTACTTATACAATAGCTCTGGATCTCACATTTTCCCTATGGGAGTGCTAATTCCAATAGATTCGATGGCTGAACAAACTCTCGGTGGTACAAAATAATTCAAGTACAAAAAATGTTCAGAAGAAGCGTTGAGTTCATTTGAATAATTTGATTGAGTGGTAGCGGGACGAGATTACTCGTATTGCATCAACAGTTTGATATTTTGCTGAAATTATTCAATCATTCCAGTTATTTTCAATGCATTAAATTTAGATGAACAACACACAAATAACGCACGTAAGACAAGGACCAACAAAAAAAGGACACGCACAACTCATTTCCTGGGGTCGCCAGCGGGGGCCGCCATTGCATTTAGTAGTCCTGATGTTTTTGCTTTCTCAAAATTTGTTCACTAATTTGTTTCTGAATGTTAGCATTGCATGGATTGAATTTTCATTGAAAATTGACATTTAATAATAGTAAATACTGTGCCATAGTATTATTCCTTAGTAGTCGCTAAAGCTTCTGCTGTCTTGCGCAAAGACATGCAATATCTCTGTTGGGATTGCTCACTTCAGCAACCTTTTTCAACGTTGGTTTTGGGTATCTTTTTTGGGTTCCTCAAATTGACAGATGTTAGCTATTCCTGTCAGCACTTGTTAGCTATTCTTAAAGTGATCATTTAGAGTTTGAAAAAAACCCTTATTTCTTCCACACTAGAGTCTAGAGGAGTTTTGGATTATTAAAGTGCTGCTAATAAATTCCATCGTTCTTCGGTTCTTTTTTTGAGCCATTAGTCAATTTTTGTGTAGTCTCGAATAATTTTGAAGCATAATAAATAAAGTTTACTTTTTTTGTCGCTTCTTCGCTGCCGATGTATTTTATGTTTTTTTTAACTTTTTTTTTCCATTCCATTATTCTACTAAAATGAAGTTCATTTTTTGAGGAAGAAATTCAATGAGTTCATCTCAAAAATTAATGTAACAGAGTTATCTCCGTCTTAGAATTATTGTTGTAGAAGGCAACAATAACGAATTTGAAAGCCTTTTGTAATACAGCTCTTCGAAATGAATTTTCTAGTTTCCCTGTTTTCCCAAAATGCTGGTATCAGAGCCTCGTCCTGTAGCCTAGCTTCGTATTACTAAATTGCCACGAGAATTATACAAAAATTTTCAGTTTTTAAATCACATGAATTGCCATTTATTCTGAGTTTTTAAACATAAGACAATGGTTGTATTTTTGTGTCTCTTCATAAGAGAAGGAAGATTTCAGTAAATGCTATCAATTTCATTTTTGGTATTTTGCTTCACTTAGCTCAAGCAAGTAGTATCTGTAACGATGGTCAGATGTTATCTCGATATTTCACTATTTTCGGAACTTTTCATCAAGAAATATAAAAAAACAAACAATGACAAAACTCAGTACAGAAATATGAGTCGTAGGTACAACATAACTGACAGAAACTGTCAAACAGAATAACATGCAAGGGATGATATATTAATCAAATGATTGTTCTTCCCTAGAATTTTTTCCTTTTCCCATAATAAAAAATGACTAGAAACACCAGCAGCTGATTCACCATTGAAGTTAGTAGCCATGGGAGGGTCTAGAACAGGGGCTGGTACATCACTATTTTCGGTAGATGCGCCACCTCATGAGCAGTTTTTACACTGGCACTAAAATAGAAAAATTCAGTTAAGCATGCATTAATAAAATACAATGGTATTTTTATACCTGTATATTTTTGCTTAGTTAATTATGTTAAGATTTTTTAATAGTAGAAAACAAGGAAAAGTTGCTCAAAAAATTTAGAATTTAAACCGGAACTGAACTTAAGAGACCGGAATATATAAAATTAGATGAATTAGTTCAGGCCCCCCTACCCACATGGAAGGTATTTTCAAGGGAGGAAAGAAGAAGGTACCATTAAGTATAATATTAAGGGAACGAGGAATCTATGCACAAAGAGTGCTCTCACACCCTTCGTATTAAAAAGTCAAGATTGAAAAGTTGATGACACAAGATTGACGTTGAAGAAGAAAATATTGGTGTAGTAAAAAGAAATGCTATGAACCGACAAAATAATCTCTTTAAACGAAGCCAAAAATCTATTTCATTTCAACAAAAAAGTAAAACCTTCAGCTCGGGATCTCACAGTTTTTTCCTTGATAGCACTAAATTCAACTGGCACAATTGCTGTATTCATTTGAGGAATCAAGGATCACTGATAAATAAAGCTCTACTTTCACTACAACTATTGGTCATTAGTTGAATAATGACCAACGTTTGTTTTTCCGTAATAATTTCTGCACATTCAGTAAAATAACCCAAAACTTGATCTGAAAATTGTTTGACGTGAGCAACCTAAATGCAACGATACTATCAGCCTTTGATTATTACTACAGCCTTTCACAACTACTAAAGACTATTCGAAAACTATTTTGAACGATAGTGTTCTATAGTAACACATTTCAAATTATTCTGAAAATGCTCTCGTGTGCAACGTTTTGGATTAATTAAATGTAGCTTTGATGAAACCAAGATTTTCATAACGAGAGATGATGGCTTCCACTGCCAAAGCCAGTCAATCATCTCTGCATATCCTCCTATCAACGGTCTTTGACGTAAGCTTTTGCTAAAAGGCACTGCTTGTTGAATCCACGTCTCCGTAAGACTAAAGAACATATTAGATAACAGCCACGTTGATGTAACTGCAAAACAGTGAATCATTTTAGCACCCAGAAGAATGAATTTATAAATATCCTTTTATCAAATAGCTTCCGGAAGATTCTTTACTAACTTGAACAAGGAAAACGTTGTAATTGCTCATTGCTAGCGTTCCACGTACGAAAGCGTAAACGAATTAATTTTCGCAGCAACAAGCTCAAAATTCAATTGCTACGACTCATGGCTATACAGCGAACTTCGCAGTGCAAGACAGCGAGCGTCACAGGGCAAGACAGCGAGCGTCACAGTGCAAGACAGCGAGCGTCACAGGGCAAGACAGCGAGCGTCACAGTGCAAGACAGCGAGCGTCACAGTGCAAGACAGCGAGCGTCACAGTGCAAGACAGCGAGCGTCACAGTGCAAGACAGCGAGCATCACAGTGCAAGACAGTGAGCACAGCACTTGTCGCTGTGCAAGATGGCGAGCGTCACAGTGCAAGACAGTGAGCACAGCACTTGTCGCTGTGAAAGACAGCGAGCATCACAGTGCAAAACAACGAGCGTCACAGTGCAAGACAGTGAGCACAGCACTTGTCGCTGTGCAAGATGGCGAGCGTCACAGTGCAAAACAGCGAGCATCACAGTGCAAAACAACTAGCGTCACAGTGCAAAACAACGAGCGTCACAGTGCAAGACAGTGAGCACAGCACTTGTCGCTGTGAAAGACAGCGAGCATCACAGTGCAAAACAACGAGCGTCACAGTGCAAGACAGTGAGCACAGCACTTGTCGCGGTGCAAGACGGCGAGCACAAATTTTCTAGCGTGAGGGGAACAAACTGAAACTCCATTTGCAGGAACACAATGAGAGAAACTATTGCTTGCAACAAGAGACACTTGCAGCAAAGATGCAGTCAGGGTTTGAGTTTATAGCTGGGGGAAGTTAATCCGGCAGCTAATGTGGGCACGCGTCTCTTCGCTGAGGAATACAAAAGCAGGGAGGAGAGCGTCTTTATGCAGACGAGCCTGGATGCGGCAGTGTAAACTCTGTAGAGAGCCGCCGTGCCGCCTGGTCGTGTCTTTGTTTCTTGCCAAACTTATGAGCAACGACGGATGAAGCCCCTCGAGTGTGAAGTTTAGCATGCCTCTTCTCTGCCCTCGTGAGGCTTTGAGGGCAAGTGGTGCAAGAACGCGTGCGTTTCTATAAAACTGTATAGCTGGGTTATCTAAGAGTGCAAGAATCGGGGGAGAATGGAGACAAAGTAAAAGAAAAAGAATTCGGTTTCGGTTTGTAAAGCTTAATTATACGAGTGCGTGGACATCAACGCACGTACTTTTTCACAATGTTTTTTTTAAACATGCTGAATGGATTCGCTTGAGCTGCTGGTCGAGACCAATAGAGTATATATAAAAATGAAAACAACGGGGATTTTTCTCCCAACATTTTATCAGGTGTTATCCTCTTAATTTATTTCTACTTTCTCGCATTTTTTAAGGATTTTCAATACTCTTATAAGAAAGTATTTTTTCCGAGATTAAACCCCATTACGGAGTCGCATACATTAAGACTTGACTCAAAACAAAAAAAATACATCTTCTTCTATTCAAGAGCAACATGAAATTGCTCAATTACCAACTACTTCACGATAAAAGATTTCAAGCATCATCAAAGTATATTTTGTTGGAAGTGTGTGGACTTCAAATCAAGTTACACTCTAAAAATGAAGTGTAAACAAACAAAAAGAAATTCTAATTGTCGAGGAAGAAATTCGATGAATATTGGTAATTGTTTCCTTAGCGTCCTACGTATCTTTTCAAGGAAAGATTTAGTAGGAACTTTCAATTGCTGTTGGAACTGCAATGAATTTTTACTCTCGTGCTGCTAAGTGAGTCAGTAAGCGAATGAAGTCATGCGCTTCTACTTAGGGACAAAATAGCATTTTAGGGTAATTTTCATTTGAATTTAATTTGAATTGACAGCATTGATAGAAAAGTTGTAAATATTGAGACGTATTTGGAACACTGTATGTTACGTTATAAAAACTTTTGAAATGAAATAGAAGGTAATTACGTCTAAATTTGTGCCACATGATTTTTGATGTATATTTCACATTTTCAAGTTGAGTATATTCAAATGTATAAAATTTTCGAACTATAATTTCAGTCATTTATTGATTAGTGAAGGTTAAAAACATAATCATAAATATCATTCGAGAATCTACATCTTCTAAGGAAAATGCTCGCTCAATTTATTTAGTGAAAAGGTCAATGAGTTGATTTAGGCAATGAGTTGTAAATTTGCTTGGCTGATTTTATACATTTTTGTGGGTGGAGATAACTTAATTTCTAAAATTATCTCCAATATAATTAGAGTTTCATGAATCAAAAAATTTAAAATCACAACAGATTTTGAAAAAATTCGTCAGACACGAATGTTCATGGAGTCCATTCTCAACAATTTCTTTAACAAGGTTTTTCACAAGGCTATTACGCTGCAACTTAGAAAACGTTCTTTTTAAGAAAATGGTTGTTGGATATTAGTCATAGGTAGGAAACTCAAGCTCTCGGCGCTAAATTTGATCATAAATCGAAAATATTTGAAGTTGTGCAGACAAAGGAGCCTACGACCCAATTATTTTTTTGATAAAAAATTATAATAGCACCAATAAGATAACTAAAATCATCCTCACCATATATCATCACGAGAAATAACGCAATCTAAACATATTTAGAACAGTAGGTGTGTCCAGAACCATTCCATGCCTCATGTCATGGCTGTAAAAATTATGCATCTTTATTTCAAGGAAAAGTACGTGAGACCTTATTGCATGTCATCGTCGATTGTAATACATATCCAACATAGTTATCCAAAGATTTAACGCCGTGAGGAAGCTATGTGAATAACAAAAGACTTATGCGCTGTAACGGGAATATTAGCAACACACACTAAAGCAGGGATCACTAATCGGTAATCACAAAGGTGAAATGTTCCTTTACGTCAATGTCATCATGCACATAGGGCTCTAGCGATGGAACCATCCGACAGCATGACTCTGGATTGCGAATCTTGTTCCAGTCACGTCAGGGTTGCCAGATTGACTTTTTGTGATCAAAGTGATAAAATTCGTCATTATAAAAATTATAATTTAGCAGAAATTAGATCAGGAAAGTTAAATTTTGTTCTTAAAAAAGAAAAATTTCAAATTTGGACCACGAAAAGAGACAAGAGTCGCAATCCAGAGTCATGCTGTCGGATGGTTCCATCGCTAGAGCCCTATGTGCATGATGACATTGACGTAAAGGAACATTTCACCTTTGTGATTACCGATTAGTGATCCCTGCTTTAGTGTGTGTTGCTAATACTCCCGTTACAGCGCATAAGTCATGCTGCTACAGTGGGACTTTCATTGATGTGCTTTTCTGTCAATCATTTTTTGATTCAACGTTTTGCACGGGTATTACGATACCAATGTGTTATTATCAGTTAAGGATGTTAATGCTAAGGTGTTTTAAAAAGCAATGTATCAACATTTCATGTTATACTTTATTGGAAATAAAATGTTATTTTTTTTTTTTTTTGCAGATGTAGCATGCCAAACAACGGAAGCTCCAGATAGCGTGACTTCACATCACTGTAGATGTGAGCTTGAGGGGTGAGTCACGCGGTCCCGCGATAACGATCAAAGTCTGGTAAGCGTAAAGGAACGTACACGACGTCCACGTAGTGCTTGTGGTTTTTAATGAGTTTCTTGTGGAGCCAGGAGTTCAACGAGAAAAGAATAGTTTCTTCTGTAACTCATCACTCCTCACTTACCAATTGGCTTGCGGTGGCATTTGGGAACCCATTCATAAAACTTGTTTCCCAGAACTGGGGATTAAAAGAGCATCGTCGGATCGATGCTCAGCATTGAAAGCACTGTGTTTCTTCCCTAAGGAGAGGAAGAACTTAGACACAATTTCTCCACTCCACCCAACTGTATGATGTGGGTAGCGGGCCGGCTGGAGCAACTGTGTTTGAGTCCTGACACTGATTATAACATTTGACAATAAAAAAATATGACACGTAACAACTAATGCGTATGAGCAAACATCTTTTACTACCTACGTATTGCAGTGTATTTGATGAGAAACCTGGAAAGCCCTGGAAGGTCACCATTTGTTTCTCTGCGGTCCATCGCCAAGGCATGAACATCAAGGACCTGTGCTCCGCTACCATAGAACTCTTCACAACAAGATAGTTCTTTCGACATGATATGCTTGAAGCGTAGATGTGACGTAGTAAAAAGGAAAAACAAGCAAAAATATCATGGGATTATTATTTACAGTTTCATTATCTCTTAGATTCAAGAGAATAAAAATATATGGTAAAGTAACGGATGTTCTTCTTTCATTTGTTTATAACTTGCTTTACTGGTGTCAATGAAACGGAATCATTCTAAAATGATCAGCTCTGAAAGTCAGAGCTGCAACTATCAGCCACAGACGCAGATCAGCGAAGTCTAATGTCATGAGGAACACAAGCTCGAGCGAGCTGTTACAATATGCCAAAGCCACTCACTACAGGATTAGTGAGTGCTACTCGCCTGTATTCGTCAGAAGTAATATAATTTCCATACATCCCTTTATCATACGAAATTTATTTCCTCGTTCTTTTCTTCGTAGGACGGTAAACTTTCTAATTGCGACAGAAACAAGCAAATACTTAATTTTAAGAACAAGTTTGATTTTGTAAATTGGGATTTTCAAAAAACTGTTTCACTTTTTCTAGCTAGGATGAAACAAATGTACAAACTATCGTGAAGTCAGTTTCTAATATGAAAAAAAAGTTCTAAAGTATTCGACGTAAGCACTCTTAACAGTGATATAAACACTCATGTTCTTACGCCGTCTAACAAAGAAGAGTAAAACAAAATTCAAACTATAAAACTCTGTGCAAGTCAAAGTTCGGAAGAGCAGGCTCTGTACGTTACACTAGGGACAAATCCCTACTCTCGGCCACGACTGAAAGCGAATGACACCGCGTTTGCTACCCGTAGAAGCCACTTTTTGGAGAGTCCAGCGGTGGCGTAACAAAAGTACGGCGTCCCAACAAGCAAATCCCCACTTTGCCACGGCCAAGTGGCTTCTCGCGCTCTGCGATCAGGAATTTTATGCGCAGTGCCTCCTACCGTCACCAGCACCACTCACGAGCGCCTGTAGAGACTGTAAACAAAACGAAGAGGAGGAGACGCGTCTCAACCAAACTTCTGCCGTCATAATTTATTCGGCAAAGAGCCTTACAACACTTGTCTTTTATTTTGTGGAAAAGGGGTTGGCTAACGCAGGCCCTTTTTCACGTTCCTAGTCAGTTTTATACGAGCGAACCTATTGGAGGTTTGGTTTTAAACTGAGGGATCTGAGGCAGTAGCGGCTACGCATTGTACAGCAATTTTCCGGCGTTTTAAAGAGGAAGATGATCTGAAGCAAAGCACAGGAGATTCGTTTATAGATAGAGCGGAACATAACTTGGGCCGAGTATGCTGTTCTCCTTGTGTGAAGAAATTCAATTACATAAAATTGGGGTTTGCTTCTGAGCGTCAATAATATTTTAACTCGTAAACGCTACACTTTATGGAGTTAAAAACGAGCTATATCTCCTACTGCAGTGTAAATAACACTGAAGATTGCCATTTCAAATACAAATGAACTGCTATCCCGGCCAAAATGCATACGTGTAATTAGTAAAAAGAACGCTCACGTGCTTCCCAGTGCCGAGCTGTCTTGTGAATGTGCATTACGCTGCGGTTTGTGGTAACAAATCAATGAATATGAATACCCAAGAAATCAGTAGTTAAAGACTAGAGGCTGCTGATGTGGAATAAGTTACGAGGAAACTATTTGTTTTCCGTTACATTATGATAACCGCAACGAATGCATATTTAGCCTCGCACTTACCTCAGGAACAAGTGAATTTTGTACAACACATTCATTCGTGTCGGTTTTTTGACAACCTCAAGTACAGATGCAAAAATTACACGATGACAACGCAACTTTTTCACTGCGTTTTTAAGTTTTTGTAATTGTATTGCAAGACAGTATAGAGTAGCATTTGTGCAGCTCATGCGTGACGAGACAGAAAAACAGATTTTAATCGCCAACAGGACAGAAATTTAAAGACTCATGTCACCCATTAGTGTTTATGGAACCATCTACGTCTTTACGAATTATCCTGATAACTATATCATTAATATTCCTACGAAATGCCATCACGAAATTCCGAGATCTTGGATCAAACAATATGTCCGCACCACACAAGTCCACTCAGTTGTGTCGACACTCCAGCATCGAACAGACAAATCCAACGCCAGCGTCTGATCGAAACATACGACCTTCAAGACCCCGGCTGGCCGTAACCATGAAGAGAGCTGGGCATCAGACAGGTTAGTTTGCTGATGGTTACAAACGACAACACCAAGCCTATGCTCTTCCCCCAATCTTGCGCCCTCAGAGACTTAGTCTAGCACAGTTATTTTGTGTTGACGTCTTGTTTTCTTCGAAGAAATTTGAACAAATCTCCGTTTGATGACCGTAGGAAAGGAAGTGAGTGATTGTAAAGAGGAAAGGTCAGTGATTTACTGCAAATGTGAAAATTTCAGGAGAAACTCTCAGCAGATGAATTTGGCGAAGGTACAGTATGTTCTTGCGAAAATCCTTCATGCTGAAAATTGAAACTGAGTGTATGCTAATGATCACCAAGAAACCGTGATCAAGGATATGAACTATATTTTCCATTCACTGATAATTTACTCTTGAAACATAATGAGCCAAAAAGGCCCCGAAGTGAATATAGATTGAACATTTTTTGACTTGCGAAACCGTTCAGACAATTTTTTTCCAAGACGAAGACCTTCTATAAAAGGATCACTATTTTTTGTCCTCAACAAAGTAATGCTTCCTGACTGCAAGACTATGCTCCTTGCCTATTTTCCGACGCATATGCTACCGAAATATATAGAGTATTGATCAAAACTTTGTCATGACGAAAGTATTCAGTAATTACTACTAGAAGGGAGAGATGTTTTACTGCTGGAATGAAATGATCTTTCATATTTCACATCAACGTTCCATTCTCTTCAGGTTCAGAAATACAGCCGTTCTCTTTTGCTGAGTTCTACGACTGCGTATTTCCATCTGCAATTTGTCAAATAAAATCAGAGGAGGCTAGAGCACGGAACAAATTTTGTCTCGCGTAAAAATGATCTCTGACGTTTCATATCACTGCTTCGTTTCACTTTCCTCTCGTAAACGCTGCCGTTCTTTCCCATGTTGCAATCTTTTCGCTGGCAGTGTTGCGAAGCAAAGATATCAAACCAAGGCGCGCAAAAAGCCCTACAAAAATAGCTACAGAGGCGGCAGGCACAACACAAAGAAACTGACGAGTCCGCTTCATTTTGGGAAGTTCATTTCGAGAAGTTTGGAGAGCGCAGCCAGCTCGGACTTGAGACAAGTTGTAGACAGAATTAGACGGCTTGATGAAGGACGAGAGCCAGATGCCCTAAAAACCTTTGACGACGCTTTGACCGGACAACGATGTGGTCATAATCTCACACGTCATTCCGACTCAACTGAAGAAATGTTCGTTTGCGCGACTTCTGAGCGGGGAATTTCATGATTTAGTGGTAATTAAAAAGTATTTGATTGGGTGTACCGCCACTTTAGACTGCGAAAGCTGAAGAAGAAGTGAGGCGTGTCTCGGTTTCAAGTTGCGGGTTGTGATCGTCATCTGAGTAGCAACACCACATCATTTTTGAAGCACTAAACGTAGATTTAACTCACCGAAATGTTCCACTGGGAGTTTTGAACGGAAGAGCAAACGATTGTAAGTAAGAGCGTCATCATACTGGTTAGGAAACTTAAATTGAGAACCTGAATGAACTGAACTATTTCTGAGTCCCAATGCATAAGTATCACATACTGCGCTGTTACACATGTCACCTACATATCAGAGGATTGTGTTGTTACACATGTCACCTACATATCAGAGGATTGTGTTGTTACACATGTCACCTAAAAATCAGAGGATTGTGTTGTTACACATGTCACCTACATATCAGAGGATTGTGTTGTTACACATGTTGGAATGGAAGAAGAATGGATCCTCTGCAATTCACGTCTAATGCACGGTGTTCAACGTGACTAAATAATTTCAGAATTGCTTAGAAAACTAAGACCATAAGGAAACCTAACGGATGCATATTGAAAACTGGTGCTAGTTAACCATGCCAAGAAAAGCCTTAAAAAATTCAGTGATGAACAGCCCAACTGGATCCATTAGCTTTTCTTAGATGTTCTTCAATCAAGAAAAAATTAAAGTTAAATAACGCCAATTTAGTGCACACAACTGAATGTTATGCCATATAACTCACAGAAATTTAAAGTCAAATGAACCGTATTTTGCAGAGCATTGCTCTTTGTACTAAGTTTTGAGAAAAAAAAATGAAGGTTATTAAATGATGTTTTTCAGCGCACTAAATTTTGCATTATGTTTTAAATAAAGAAAAAATTAAAGTTGAATGAATTAAAGTTTAGAGTAAACTACTCTTTCTGTTTAGTTTTCAACCCAATACGTAATAGTAGCGGAAAGTGCATTATTCAATAGTATACAGCAAACGTCGCACTGGCCTCGCGTCGAATTCGAATAAAAAAAAACAAATTCGAGTAAATAATTTCCAGTAAAGCCCAAAGGCGACACTGGTGTACAGAGTTTCTCTGTATTCTCAGTTCGTTTGAGACTCTGTTACCACATAAAATGTGTTTCCACGAAAGGAAAGAGGAGAGCGCCATACATTATGGAATTAAGGGAGTGGGGAACCTGTGTATAAATGTGTCTGTACCCAGGATTCCTTGACCCAGGAAATAGCAAGATTCGAAGAAGTTGATTTAAAAACAAGAAAAAAATAATGAAGAAGAAATTAATAGCTCCTTAAAATGTACGACAGTGAACTAAAAAGAGTGAAACAATAAAAAAAAAAATCGTTCGAAAGAAAACATAAAGAAAAACCATCTATTTCAACAAAAAGAAGGCGTACCCAAATTTCATCGCGGGACCTCACATATACTCCAAGGGAACGTTTATTCCCATAGATTTACTAGTTTTATTTCCCTGAGTTGAACACACACAGGGTACGATCCCACGAATCGCAAGAGCAACCAATGCAAAAGGAAAATTTTGTTAATTAAGTCGACTAAATAGGTTAAAATAATAATGAAGTATTGATATTAGGATATTTAGTAGGCAGATGTACTGCAATAAAAAGAAGCCTTGTCTTATCAACAGAGTTATAGAGTCTCAAGTCACCACCAGACCTTGATTTCGGTAGTAGTTTTTTTCGCAATGTTTTCTGACGATTTTGCAAAATATTAACGTCTCTCAATCCCCAAATAAAATGCTATAATAACACTGAAATCTTACTTTCATTGCTGAGCTTTACATTCTTGTTTAATCTGAGTAAGATATATATCTCATTTAATGAAGAGCCTCTGATAGTGCTTGATATTTAAAATAATCGAAAATAATGAAAAAATGAATGTATAATCCCTGACAAAAAAGATGCTTACAGATTAGGTCAGATAACAATATATTTTACTCATTACTAATCACAACAAAAGTGATTTACAGAGAATATGAATGAAGGCACAATTTACTAAGGAGTTAAAAGGAAAGCGGAATCTACGCACAAGTTGTGTTCCCACACAAGTTGCATTCCGTATAGAAACGGTAATTTAAGAAGCAAATTATTGAAACAATATAAAAGTTGAAGAAAAAAATAATATAGGTAATGATAGGTAGAAAAACAGTCAACCGAAAATAGATGCTTCTTAGCAAATAAAAGAGGCCTTTTCTGTTACAACAAAGAGAAGGCCTACCTAACCCTCAACTCGAGACCACACGTCATCCTCCTGAGCGTGCTAATTTCAATTAATACACTAGTTACATGCCCCTGAGGGGATCTGCGTACCAGTTTTTATGGATTTTTTGTTGTTTATTCGGATCATTCAGTCAGATATACAAGGTCTATTCACCGTTCCGACGCAGTTAAAGCGCTCATCACAGGGAAACTGAGTGAAGTTTAATTCCAAGTGGCCCAACGAAGGCAAAACATTTCAGTTTCTTGCTTAGCCCTGCTTTCTAAGCTGAAAAAAAGCAGGCGTAAGTTCTTTGGAAGACAAAAACACGAAATGGCAACGAAAAATGAAAATGAAGACACTCGATTGCATGTGGCGTTCTTCGCCGGAAAGAAAAAGAAGTATGATACGGAGAGACAATGCACTCTCAATGAAAAATATACCCCACAACTGACTGTGGCAACAGGTTTTATTTGTTTTGTGATGAGTATAGCTACGATCACAACTGAGTAGCGCTAATTTGCTGAGGTACAGTGAAAAGTGAGCCATCAGCTCGCACTCGTCTAAAATGTAACTGAAACATTGGCATAGCAGCTCTTATTTTGTCGTTCCTGCATGAGATCAAGAGCAGAAAGTTACGTAAAACAGGTTGTTGTTCCTAGGTTAGCACTTCTAGAGTGTTGATATAAATTTTCAAAGAAAAACAGATTCCCAGATTATGCAAAAAATAAACTCGAAGAGAGGGTACTGGAAAAAATACCCCAGCACATCTTGAGGACTTCACGCCTCTGGGAAATGTCGATATGTCCCCAAAGAGTGAACTCCTCAAGATCTGCTGAACTATTTTACTCATAGCGCTTTCTACGTGTTTTTTTAGTTTCAGAGGAATCTAAGCACCTCATCGTCACTTCAACACTGCACATTTTTGAAAGAAAAATAACTACGGTTCCAGTCAACGTTAGCAAAACCAACGTAGTTTTACATAAAATTAAAGCTGGGTGTTGAACTGATGGTCTGATAAATAAATTTGAAATTAAATGAGATTTTTGCAAGGTAGTGTAATTAGCAACTAACAATTTTAATCCTGCTGAAAAATTCAAATTAGGACTTGATTACAAATGCAGTACGCGGGTTCAAATTATGAAAGCAAACAATGTACCGTACAATGAACGAATTCAAAACCAAAAATGTCTGTCACTGCATGCAACTTTTCTGCAAATTTGTGTTGAAAATATAGCTAGCGCAATCTCAGTCATTCAGTTCATTCCAAACTAACCGGATGTAAATGTCGAGTAAAGCCGCCGTTTCACTGGCAAGTTGACAATCCTAATCCACTTTGCGTTTCAATAACACCAGAAATGCACGCTTGAAGATCCACTTTCCACGGAGCTTCAATGTCAATAAACGGAAAAACGCCCAAGACAGTGGCCACGCTTCTAGAATTCAGACCTCCATAGCGTGACAGTGAAGGGACGCGACGCAACAGTGACGGATAATGCAACCAAGTGAAGTATATATGTGACAAGCGGGTGTGCTATGATGGATGCGGCGCGATAGTTTCTAGCCACCAAAGAGCTTTGAGAGAGAGAGAGGGGGAGAGTGAAAGAGGGAAAGTGGGAGAGAAAGGGAAAGACGGAAAGGGTCGTATATTGCAGCTACAGTTCAGGAAATGCAGGCGGCTGAATTACAGCGCGTGTGGGAGACTTGCTCTGAGCGGTGGGAGCTGGGGCGGGAGATCGCAGGAACGAGGGGGAGTTCCCTTGACTCGAATGCATTATCTTCTTTGGTGGTTGTTGCTTGTGAAGATGTGCGATTGAAATATTAGGACATTACAAAGAAATATTTACGATTTTGGCTTTTGTATTATGAAAAACGCACACCATCTTCTCGATTCTGTTATGTGTAAATTTTTAACTAAGCGGCACATGAAGCTATTTAAAATTTTTTACAAATTAGAGTTTAGTTTAGACTTCGAGTGAACTCATTCGTGAAACAAGTTACTTTAGCGTTGATAAAACACGCAAGCGTAAAAATTACTTAATTTAGTTTTCTATACTGCAATATTCCTCGAGATTGGCTTGCTTTGTATTGTTTCAGAAATTTTGCAAAAATTTTTCAACTATCAAAAAAGCATTTATGGCAGTTGCATTTAGATAAAATTTCTCATTCTCAAACCATCACACCCGTTTTCAGCATCCTATTTATATTGTACTTCCCTCCCAAGACTCCCGAACACACACGTGATCAGTAATTTTTATTATTTAATTTACCGTTAATCTCATCAAAGGCCTAAAAAAATTACACAAACTCTAATTTTCTAGCGCTTAAAGATGGATATATGAGATCGCACAGCGTTTAGATAACGGCATTTATAACTAATGTACTTCCTAAAAAATGTGGCCAGTGATAAAATTGCCGTTTTGGCTTCAGTAAATAAATAAAAACACATGGAATAGAATTCATTAATAACCCACAAAAGTGTTTAACGCTAATTTAAAAACATTTACTGTCTTGATTTATCACTGATGAGAAAATGCTTATGTAAATATCGCACCCAATATTCTAACAACACTAAAAAGATTTATAAAACGTAGACTGGCATTTGATTTTAATGTATGTGTAGTTATGTCACGTATAGTTAAATCATGCGATTACTTAAAAATTTATGCTCTCATGCAATCACAACTATCCGAGGTTATGTCCAAGAATAAGGCGGTTGAACTAGACCTAAAGACATATACAAGAGTTCAAAGCTCACATGTATTCCATTTTAACGTACGTATCCTCTAGTGTAGTTCCATCATGCAACTGGCCCAAGAATAATGCCCTCATGCAATCATAACTATCCGAAGATGAGTCCTGGAATAGGGCGGTTGAACTAGACTCTACATCACGGTGGAAGAAACAAGGTAGAGTCATTTCTAAGGGGGAAATAAGCCTCCTCTTGTTCGGCTAGCCAATAGAACGATTTCATTTCAAACAAACTGAATGACGTCACCATTGCGACATGTCGTAAGGCAAATAGTGATACCCGATTGGGGCTAGCAGTGTTGTCAGATACAATATGAGCACTGCTATTGGTTCGTTGCCATGACGTCAGCATTGCCAAACGGTCGACAAAAAAAGAC
Organism: Platorchestia sp. MABIK; assembly: GCA_014220935.1. Lineage (NCBI taxonomy): Eukaryota > Metazoa > Arthropoda > Malacostraca > Amphipoda > Talitridae > Platorchestia > Platorchestia sp. MABIK. Next base: position 79,951 of record JACJUY010000880.1, on the reverse strand, counting down.
TAGTTTGACCCTACCTCGTTTCTTCTACCGTGCTCTATAAACTGGTGCTTCAAAACTCACACTGGTACTTGAGCTGCTCCTGCACGTCCCACTTGGACTTGGTGGCGGGGATGGGGTTGTCCTTCAGCCACCCACCGCAGGAGTGCTCCCAGAAGTCGTCGCACGGTCGTACGGACGCCGATAAACTTCCTTGCAACTGCAACAAACGAAACAAACGCGATTAGGCTCGTACAAGCAGTTCAAAATAAAAGGTTGAAAAAATAAGGACACAAAAGGTCCTGAATCTTTTTCAGGAAGTTAACAATTTAGATTCGTTGTGATTATTTCGTTGCCGGAATTATGGAACAAACGATTGCGTGAAAAAAATTAAATAAAGGTTAGTCTCTTGCCGTTGTAGTTGACGATAACATTTAATTAATTACCGAATGTTAATTCTGAGGTTTTCTTTTCATGCAAAAGTTACCGGTAGTAAAACTGATAATATCTATGTAAACTTCTTTCGCCATTAATTTTTTCGATTGAACATAAGTGCAAACGTTGATCGTAAACGTGCTTTGATCATAAACAAGTTAGGGGCCGAGAACGGACATTCCTAACAAATTGAAGTGCTTGAGCATCTCTGATTCGAAAAATCTCGAGCCGGTCAAGCGCTGGCTCCCCATACGATGAATTCCGAAGAATGCCGAAGAATTGATCTCAGTTGGACAGCTTCAATTCCTGGACTCATCGTCATTCGCGAACTATTCTCGTGGAGTCCAGGGATGGAGGGCATGAGAAGATTTTTCTGGGTCTTGGTTTGTGCTTTTCGCAATTTGATTAAGTGGCACTTTTGTGGAGACTGCGGCGAGCATGCAAAGTCCGTCGGAGCTGCGGCGAGCGACGGAATGTTTAGGGGCAAATCGTGAGGCGCATCCCACGAGGATCGCATATTCCGAGCGTGTGACGAGCATCCTTCTGTCGACAACTTCTCTCTATAAAGAAGGCTTCAACGTCCGCATACTTTTGAAGTCACAACGAGGGAAGTATGGTCGTTCAACGCGCCCGCTTGTTTTGACAGGCTTCAAGAAGGAGAGGGTTCACGGCTCCAGCAAGTAGAGCATTGGCTGCTGGAGCGTAAAGGACATAATAATTGTGAGTTTTTCTGCTGTATTTTTGCTTGAGGGTTTTCTTAACATTTGACATGTGAAAAAAGTTTTAAGAATGTCCCATTTCATGGAAATACAAATTTTAAATTAATTGGACACGCAAACGAGGAAATTAGATATTGAACGTTTACCACAGAAGTGGGTTATATATTAAACTGAAGTAATTCATGTTAGTATGATTTATTCCGTGCACTGAAAGCAGCTACGTAAAAAAACAAAGCAATTGAAATATTTATGTCAGAGACAATAAGTTATAGTGAATAATCTCATTGATTTTAAGAATGTATATAACAGATGTATAAAATATCGATCGTAGTTTTACTATGTGGCTATATATAAAAATAGGAAATTCAACACTGAAGTATATTTTCCGTTTTATGCGTGTTTTTATGCTGGTTATTCTTTAATGGTTCCTTTCATGAAAAATTAGACGAACATCATTTAATAACTAATGAATTATATTCATGACATAATTCCATCATTTGTAGGCTCCTTTTTTGTAGGAACAGAAATATGGGTAGCGCCACAATTATGTAGGTGTGCTACATCGGATATAATGAATACAAATGAAAATGTTTTTCTCAAACAGGGTTTCTGGAAGGTTTATAACTTTCTTAGTTGAATGCACAGCAAAACAATGGCGTGCAAACTATTTTTTTCCTGATAGAGGAGTTTTCAAAGTTTATCTTTTTGTTCTCACATGAAATGTTTAAATCAGAACCACACGAGCTTCCATGGTTCATTTAAAATTGCTCAAAATGATTCAAAATGAAAAGCAGATATTTGTTCATGATTTCAAGTTTTATAAAATCATGTATTTTTCCTATTGAACAACGTTTTATACAATAATAATAACTCCTATTGAACAACGTCCTATACAGTAATAATAACTCCTATTGAACAACGTCCAATATAATAATAATAATTCCTATTGAACAACGTCCTATACAGTAATAATAACTACTATTGAACAACGTCCTATACAATAATAATAACTCCTATTTAACAACGTCCTATACAATAATAATAACGCCTATTGAACAAGAACTTAACACACAGAGCTCTGTTTGGCAAGCCACTTCATTATGCGAGGCCTCTCCAGGTCTTTGGTTCAGACCAGAGGAGCATCTCTCTTTATGGCTCATTAGTTGCTGCAGCCATCAGTGAAATTGTTTCTAAGGTGGAAAAGAAAAATTACACGGGAAAGATGTTTCATTGCTCAGATTTAAAAGCATTAGTTATCGTTAGAGAAGTCAAGAGTATTAGTTACCGTTAGAGATGTAAAGAGCATTAGTTACCGTTAGAGAAGTCAAGAGCATTAGTTACCGTTAGAGAGAACGAGAGCATTAGTTACCATCAGAGAGACCGAGAGCATTAGTTACCGTTAGAGACCGAGTGCATTAGTAATCATCAGAGAGCTCAAGAGCATTAGTTACCATCAGAGAGATCGAGAGCATTAATTATCCTTAGAGAGATCCATTGCTTATATTCGAGAGCATTAGTGGCTGTTAAAGAGAATTTATTGCTGATGCTTGAGAGCATTAGTTATTGTTCCAGTATGCACGCACTTCTACAAGTCTGAGTGTTGAGGAATAAATGAATGTTCACGTGTAATGGGACACGTTATTCGAAGGGCATGGAAGTAGAAGAAAATGCTCTTACTTCTGATGAATAACTGTAAAGTTATAATACTATTTCATTGAAATGTAAAACCATAAGGAATATAAAAACATTTATTGTTGAAAATTGAAATAACGTAAAACAAGAAGACAGGAGATAAAAAGATCATGCTATACCTGTAGAGATGATGAACGGCATTCCAGCCCATCGACGGATTTTCTCTTAAATCAAATTTGAACTGGTAATCTCAATTCTGAAAAGGAAACATGTTTCATCGTTTCCAAAACTGATCGTGATTTAATATTTCATCAACTGTGAAAGCAGCCTGAAAATACGTCCACATACCAAACCGTAGTCAATTGTATTTAGACATAATAAAATTACTCTGATATTACACTCTCATTTTGAGATACTTAAATACGGAGACATCTTGTGAGGAGCAGCAATATAGAAATTCAGATGCTTAACACCTCCAAGCCTAAATTTCATTTCGATATCAAATGAAAATGCTCTACCAGACATAAGCAGAATTTTTCTTCATAAGCAGAATTTTTATCTCCAACTCAGACATTGGGAGCAATTGTATTCTGGAGCTGGTTCGTGTCACACAGGGGACAACACGCCGTGTGCGAGCCCCACACCTGCTATGTTTAATGCTGGTCTCTGTACACACGTGCCGGCCGTACAGCACACAACAGCATTATTGTGCAGTCTCGGCGCACGCGGTGAAGAAATCAACACTAAAAACGAACACCTTTAGAAAGAGTTGGTTAATAAATGCGTAGTCTTTCAAATAGCGGTTCAGAGCCACAATTTCACTTGTCGAGAAAAAGTTACGAGGTACTGCTAAATTCTAAAGCTCCTGCGCACTTCATTCGCTTACAGCTCTTCACCAACGCACATCTGAGGCGAAGATGTTACCTTCCACAACATTTTACCCCGAAGTTACAGCGCCAGTAACTTCTATAAGTAATGTCCTTCCTTACATTTTGCTTGACCGCCTCTGAATGACGTAAACTGATCGGAAAGTTTGTAGTCAACTTGAATTGAAAGAGTTCAAAATCTTTTTAAGAGGCAGGAAGTTGCTACAATGGCGGGCCGCCCACAAGTTCCTCCAAATTTTTCGCCTTGCAACTCATCAAGATGTAAGACGCCCGCTCCTAACCTCAGAAGTCGCTCAAAATGCCCATATGCAGCTTTTAAAACCTAGTGGCCAAGGCCTCAGCTGTATGCTATGTTGTAAATTCAGCTAAAACACCTCATCTCAAAATCTAATGAGCGAATGCCTTAACGAGCGTTAAAATCAATTTTGAGATTCAGCTCTAATTTATACTCAATTTTAAACTTCAATTTTCAATTGGATGAAAAGTAATTGGAAAGCACCATCATCTTCCTTTCTTTGGAAAATAAATAAAGATGCATTTGTGATCACCGGTGGGTAACTCGTATTATAGAAATACTTTGACTGAGCGTCGGAGGGTCGCGCACCAATCAACAATTAAGATCACTCACTAGTATACGAGTCAAGACAAGCGCGATTCTATTTCAGGACCGACAAATTTGAATGATTTTTCAGAGTCGAATGTTAGGATGAGCAACGTTAATTTCTTTCAGAACATAACTACAAATAGTAAACCCTCTTTTGAATATTTTTGATTTAATATTGTTTATGAATCTTTTTCAACGAGCATAAAAAATAAATATATACGGACGAAGTAACTTGCTGTTATGGAACATCATCAATGGCAAAACATGCATTATTGCATTCGAATTATCAATGGATTGCAAACCATGAGAAAGAAGAAGCGAGACCATATTTTGCAGCAGTGATGTAATATCTAATAGATCCACTAATGTTAAGTACATACATATCTATGTGATAAATTCTAAGAAAATATCCTGCTTCAATAAGTACTGAGGAGCAACGCAAGGCTTTTGTGATAAATTCTTGGCACAAGATAACCATAAAGAGTTCTCTATCACGACTTTTAGGAAAGCTTTCTTGCCATTTATTTCCCATATACATGAGTTAGAACACACTGGAGTAAGGAAAGCAATCAAATAACAATTCAACTAATAAATCCGACGGATGAGCTACAAGTAAATCCGGAAAAAGGAAGGCAGTGCCACGAATATTTCCGATAATTCGAAGGAGCGGAAGCTAGAGTCAGTGGAGCGAAAACGCCTGCCAATATTGACCACATGGAGATAAAAACGGCCAGAAATTAAGGGCCATTCACTTGGCGAGATTAGGTTAGTTTAAACAAACGTGCTCCGCCAGAATCAGTCATTTGAAATGCCCGAGGAGACTTGGCAATTAACTTAGCCTTGCTAATTAGCAGAGCCATTGACACGCCCGCGAAAGTGGAAGTTTTACTAGTAGCACAAGTAACGTGTCAGTAAACGAACACAATCTATTGGCTTCCAATGATAACTGAAAAACGAATTCAACTCACAATTACTATAGAGCGAGTGTGTAAATATTGATGAGCGGAAACTGAATAACACTGTCAGTTTGTCCGATAATGTTAAATCTCAAACTATTGTTCGAACAGTTGATAAAAATGTGATTGCACGGGATATTTTTATCTACAAATCATTTTGAAGAAATTCGACTGCATGATCAAAAAATCTTCAGTAAAATTAAGGTACTCTTTCACATACTTGGTCTTCATGAAAAAAGCTATTTTTTCGAGCAGCAGAGACGAACAATGAAATGAAATCCCTTTAAAGAGACGAAATTTGCTCTTTTTTTATGGCTTACCTCGAAATACGATTTTTTTCCGATGAATATTACGAGTAAATTTATCAATAGCCAAACAGAGAGAAGCACATAAAAATGAAAGTTAGCACTGTAGCAATAAAAATATCCGACTGACATGTACCTCAAGCTTAATAAGCTTATGATGAACAGTCTACGGTGAAATTGAATGCAAATAAATATAACACAAATGTATCATTGGTTTAGATTTAACAAATAATTCAAACAATCTAATTTGCTGTTCTTGGAAAGACACGCAAGGTTTTTCCTGAACTCGAGAGTGTCACGGTGATGTTTGAGAAAAATCATTATCACTATTACATCAGTAAGTTTGAGATTCCCCAGCCGCCAAAAGGATATCTTACGAGAGTGAAGAGAAAGGACCATCAAGTACAGACTATAAATTTGTAAATCGATTCACTAGGTGTGCTCCCCTCACGATACGCTGTGCTCAGAAACAACAACTTAAGAACGAACAAGAAGATAAGACATAGAAGAAAAAGGCTTGAAAACCGAAAGAAGCAAAGTGAGTAGAAAATATTTTAAGTCCTGAAGTTCTATCTATGGGTGAGGTAATATCACGGTCTCTCCACTGGGGGGCGCCAGTCCCCATAGCATGCGGCAGACAAACCTTGCTAACTTAAATCTATCACCCATCCACATCCCCCGAAGGGGCTTGAAATCAAAATAAATAGAGCAATCGATGTTCTTTGACTCAAATGATACCATTTCCAGGCTCGTCACGTTTACGAAAAACAACGTCCACCATACAATTTTTTCTGTTTGAATTGAAGGTTCAATAATTTGCATGTTTTTTTCCTGATCGAAAAAAGCACAATGAAAGACACGCGAGTCGCCTAGCACAGCTCGTGCAGACCCAACGCATTTGACGGAGGCGAGTGTACAAGTACGTGAGCGATGCAAGAAATTTAATGACACGTGAGTGGGTCGTGTTTCATTTCACAGATAAAAATTAGGCGAATCTCTTAATCTCAGTTACTCTACAATATTTTAGAAAAAACTGTATAGCGACTTCAGTTAAGTAATTGCATTGGGGCATGTCTCTAATTTTCTATTTGCTGTGAGAGTACATGCAGCCCCCTTTTTAATCTTATTTTATTTGAATTGTTCTCAGCGAGAGCACTGGGGCTCATCACATGCATAAAGGTTCGATAACTGCTTAAACAACGGAAATCCATAAAACATTAAAAGACAATGGATGATCTACTGAGAAGAATTTTAATTCGCACACCAGCGTCAAAGATGCAACCTGCGTATACATCAACACATCGTGAAAACTCTAGCACTTTGGTAAAACTCCCGCATAAAAAACATTAACACGGATAATATAACAAGTAAATAAAATTACCCTAAAGCGTAACTAATATTTCCCCTTAAATACGTCAACGCACAAACACGCAACAGGGCGAAAAAATGAACGTTCGCCCCATCGCTAGCGTATTCTCGGCCCTGTGCGGAATGCAAATTTAAGGTCTCATCACAGAGCTGCAAGTGCAGCGCCGAAGACAATTAGCAGCGCCCGTCAGTGTGGCTGCTGACTCTATTTCCATAGGTAGCATATTGCTCTCATTATACGATGCAGGGATCGGTGACTCGTGTGATGCCAAATAATCGAGGGATCATTCTAAAAGGTTGAGTTACAGCTAAATTAGGGCAACAGCTTCGAATAATTCGGGCGTTAACGTCAGTAGTTGAACGGTTTTATCATCTCGCTGATGAGATCTATTTGTGCACAATAAATGCTCAAGTATAATTGAAATGTAATTTTATTGGATGCTCATCAATATGGCATACAACAAAATTAGCTCCTAAATTGATTTAGAGATAAAATGCATCGAGAATGCTTCAAACATCTTTATTCCACCAATAATTATCATTTTTGCTTGCACCATCGAAAAGTTTGAGTGTAAAACCTGGTCATTGCAATAAAGATATTAATTTATCTCTCCTCAATCTCTGCACCTTACATTTATGCAAGATCACTATGCAAAACCTGGTCATTACAAAAAAAACATTATTTGATCTATTCGCATTCTCTTCGCCTTACATTCACGCAAGATCACTGAACAAAAAGCAGAAATTAATTTAACTCAGGTTTGAAATCAGCTTTTTGATTTAGTCATTAGATTGTTTAGCACTAGAGGATTCATCAACAATTGATAACGGACAAGCTGGCCAGCCGATAGAAAGGCACGATTTTAATTACCGAGGAAACACAAGAATTTCAAAGCAGAAAGCCTATTCTAACCGAAAAGAGCGTTCACGTAAGTTGGAGACGGTTCAAGTCTGCAGCTTGACGGAAGGACCAAGTCTCGCTCTAAATAACAAAGGCAATCGGGCGGTACCGACTGTTCCCATTAAAACCATTAGGCAATTAAACCTAGAGGCTGTAATAACATGAAATTGCTTTATGGACAGTCACGGAAATTTTATGGCTTATTTCGGAACGATACCCATAAGAAACAAGGAAGACACATTTGTGGCTCTAAAAAAATTTCACTGCTTTGCAGCTCCTCGGTGGTTGACACAAAAAACAATGTTGTTTTTATATACGTTTGGTGGTGTGCATTTGTATTCTGGCATGAGTTTGGTTTTCGTACTTATTCCCCCACAATCGATGCAATGTAAGCAGTTCTTAAACAAACGCCAACAACAAAGCAAATAACATGTTAAAAATGAGCGTACTATAACAAATTAAATAATGTAGAGAAATTGTTCAATGAATTAAAAAAATAGCGCCAGACGAATATGATTCAGTTGTTGTTCATCTTAAAGGCAGTTAACTACCGGGCCAATTTTTAAGTATACACGTAGAAGTAATTATTATTATGAATTGCTAACAGGACTGCTTTCTGGAAGTATTGTAATAAAATTGTCAAGTGCACAGACCAAGTCTCCTAGACGAAAATTTTGCTTCAGAAATGAGACGCTCTTTTAGCTTGGATGCATTTTTGACACCTAAGTAGCGCGTTAAACGCGAGAGCGTTTTTTGACTACAGACATAATTGGAAGCCAGAATCCTGCTGTACACATGCAGGACGTGGACAGTAACTCATTCAGCGAATTTTAAGGAAGAATAAAGAATATGGACATCGACAGCAGGGAACCATATTGCTAAAGATTGAATCTGATCTTTCTTTAGAACTGATCATTTACTAGCCATTACAACCGAAGTTTCAAGGAATTATCGCTGTCGCAGCTGTACAGTTTGCCGCGTAAGTATTATTTATTTAACTAATGAGAAATTGCGATGCCATCTTCACTGTAACGACGATGGGAAAATCCTTCCCACCGTCTCCAAATCTTAGTTAGCGATAAAGTTTCTGTACCTGCCTCACCAAAATTGAAGGCGAAGTTTAATGTAACATCTTTACGTATCCTCAATATATCATGTTTGTTTCGATCACTTGAGTGATCTTAGTGTGACGTAGATTTAATTTGGATCAAGCTAGGAAGTCACTGTCCTCGTAAACAAACCAAAATATTCCCTCAGCTTCTTCATGCAACAGCAACCGTGAAGTGCAGTCAGTTAACAGAACACAAAATGCTGGTTTCCAGATCTTAAGTCGCTATTTGCTCGTAACTTTTAAAGATTTTACGCAAAAGAACGCCTCATAGCATGGCTCACACAGCGTTATAAAAAAAGATCATCCGTCAAAAATTGGAAAATATTTTGAGCATTTTTGATTGAGAGGTTTTCCCATAAAATTATATTGTAAAAATTCTACGATCAATAAACGGTTGTGTGAAAACATATATTTACGGTATGGTTCCATTCAATGAATGTGTACCTTCAGTTATTCATCCCTTGGAACTTTTTAATCTATTTCCAGCAGGAATCAGTACAGGAAATACGACATTTTTGCATTTAACACTTTTGAGCTTTGCGTTGGTGAGATCTCTATGCTGAACAATTTTACTACTTAAATATTATTTTCAGCGCTCACAGGTGTGGCATTGAGAATGAAAAACGCAAATTTAAATACTTGATTTGACCTTGCATGAATCACTGGCGAATCTAAAAGTTGTTCAAGCTCTTCTCAAGTGTAAAAGCATGTGACCTTGGATTTAAATATCGAATATATCTCTGCATTCCACTCTATTTCAAGTATTGCTACTTGCAAAAACAATTTCAGCTCCAATTATCTAGGGCACGAGTAATAATTTTATTTTAATTAAAAAAGATGCACACTGTGTCACTCAGTGTCAATAATAACAGAATTCTTTTTCCGTTGTTCAAAAAAGGTTGTAATTCAAGTGAATTAAGTTTTCTGCGAGCTTTAATTTCAAACGTCTGAATGAAATGGTCAAAATTCTGCGTTCATCAGTTCAGATTAGTTAGTTTAAGCCCATGTAATCGCAACAACGGCGTTCCGAAGACAGAAAGAAGGAAAGCATCTTATAGTATGGAGTTAAGAGAACGTGGAATTTATGCACAATGCGCGTTTTCACACAAAACCTTGTCTGTTTGGAAGCATCAAGCTAGCGACAGGGCAGGAAGCATCGCACTTGAAAATTTATAAACAAGATTATAGTTGAGGATGAAAGTCAGAGGAGCTAAAAAACAAGTCAGAATAATGAACCGAAAAAGGTGGCCCTTAATAAATTAGAAAAAATACTCTGATTCAGCAAAAGGAAGGCCTACCAACCATAAGCTCGGGACCTCGCATTTTTCTCCCAGGGAGCGCTAGTTCCGATAGATTCAATATTTGTATCCTAATTAGGTAGCAGTTAAAGGCTTAACAAAGATAATTTATTTTCTAAAAGAACGATGAAATTTAAAATGTAGGTACCGAACTCGGTAATTAATGGCGCAGCACGGATGTAGATGCACCTATGGTACGTGAACTAAATAAAGGATTGAAATTGCTTCTATTCACATTCATTAATTTTGAACCGATATATATTTGTTTCATTAAACCAAACTTGTATTATGTGCTAACCATGAATTACAGCCACGATTTCCTTTTCTAGGATCTCGCAGATGAAGACATACGCAAGATGTCAACAGTAACTTAAATAAAGGTAGCAATCACCGTAGATTTTTGTCAAAATATTTCACCGTCACCTTCAATAGCCAAATTGTGTGAGGAATGTACTTTTGTTCATAATTTTGATAGAAAAATTTTGTTTATGCTTTAAGCATGATAAAAATAGGCTGAAATCTTAATGTTTCCATCATATCAAGATAATGAGTTTTTACTGAAACATAAACTGTGCGTTAAAATTTAAAAATCCAGATTTATGTGATCGAAAAACTTTCTTTAATTAACGGAAGAGGAGCTTGCAGCGGGAAACGAATTCATGAATTAGCGTAGGCTCTTATAAATTTGAACGAGGTTCTGTCGAGGTTAAGGCTTGTAACCTTGTGCATATACGTATATTACATCATATATGGTTATAAAACTGAATTACGAGTCCGAACAAAGCAACTTTTTATTCAAATGAATAAAAATTATTTTCAATATTGAAAAGACTTTGAAGACCATTAATATGATTGAAGAAAGATGCAAGAATAGCTGTAAACAACTAAAAAAGACCTTATAGAAGATCATGTTTGCAATTAGCATGACATCTACGGGCGTCACACAGATTAGGATACAAACTACAAGTGCCACACCGACTTGTGTAGCATTTAATTGAAACCTCAAGAGAAATTATTGATGCAATAAATTTATTCGCTATTCAGTGAGCAGGATTTGCAAAGGTGCTTGAAGAATGTTAAGGAATTTGTACTAATGTACATTCTTAATGTACATTAAGGAGTTTGTACATTCTTAAAGAAAAGTTTGTACTAATGATGCTATCAGTGGAAAAAACGTCACAGCATTCAGCGAGATGCGTAAAATTATACCATCTATCATGTAAGAATGAAAAAAATAATTAAAAAGATGCAGGACGAAAAAGCGCTCGCTGGATTACTAGCCCAAGAGACCGCAATATCAGCGAAAGAGGGCTGCTTCTTAGACCGGAGATCACGGTATCCGTAATACGCTAGGAGAGTAAAAAAGTTACGGTGCTTCATTTCGCCTTGAAGCATTGAGTGAATCTTGAAACATTTGATAGTATTTGTTTGCATTTAATCGCACTTGAAAAACCCCAATAGAAAGAGGTGTTTGTTCTATTTATGTAATATGATATGTGATGCTTTCCAACTTAAGGGTAGTTCATCTTAAACGCTTGATCACGGCGTAATTAACAGAAAGTCAATTTGGGAGCCATCTGTTTTTTCAATTGAACTGGAAAACCGATTATTATTAAATAGATTTTGAAACGAATTTCGGTGAAGTTACGTAACAGAAAAATAAATTCGATATGATAAGAAATGTGAATCGTAGGACGGCCACGAGAGTGCATAACGAGAACAGACTACATTTTACCTTGAAAAATTAAACAGTGATGAGATCACAGACGAAATTGCTAGAACAAGAATACCTGTTTGCTCTATTTCAAAAATGGTTGGTAAAATTGTGGGCTTGGTTAAAATGTGAATGTGGGTTAGTTGAATCAAATAATTCGCGAGCAGGAAACTTGGTCGCGAGCAGGAAACTTGGCTCAAGGAAAAGCAAAACTTTAAAGTTGTAAGTGATCATCCGTTCATATATACCCGTATTGAGTCGGTACGTAATTATGTGAAAGATATGTGAAATATTTTGGAGTGCAACATGTCAGCAACAGTAATAAATGTGTTTAACTACAGAGTACAGCTAATACAAAATGATGTGTACAAAGTCGTGGTTTATCGCAATTTTCCTTTTGAAAGTGAACTGAAATGAATATCACCCACGACATTGTGAAGCGATGCAAACAACATACATTTGATAAATATCGTATTATTGAAGTTTTTCATTTAAAGTGAGCTGTGCACCCCTTTCAAATGCGGTCATAATACAAGAGCCTTTCTGATATTTACAAAGAATTAAAGCACATGGCTGACCAACACTCACTTCTCTCGGGCCTGAGAGCCCGCAGAAAAGGTCGACTCCCAGACACATAGGAAGAGGCGTAACTGAGATCAGGGGAGCTAAGGATTTATTGCTGCAAATAAACAACGCTGACAATAGAGAAAAGGAACAAGACTTTCCTGGCTCAAGTGAGACAAGAAAAGTTGCGAGCGAGGAAGTAGAAAATGCGGCCGAGAAAACTGACGACGAGAAATCGAAGTGCTCCTAGAGTTGGATTTTTAAACAATTCATGTCACTGTAGCAGCACAGCTGCCAGATACTACTAGGGTGGACATTGGCCTACAAAAGTAAGTTCAAATTTAAAACAATAAAAAATTTGTGCATAATACAGAATGCTCTTTGTGCTCAAATATCAATAATGGAAAATTTGATGGAGTGTTCGGCGTAGCCAAATCGACTTAGAAGTATCTACTTCCGCTAACAGCTGTGCAGCTACGAAGATGCAACTTGCGCAAGAAACAGGCCGATAATGAGATTACAAGCGTGCTTCTTAGAGAATTTCAACTGATTTATTTTTGATTTTCCCCTTATCCTTCATTGCCTTGAAGTGCATCGTAGTTTCCTAGATCATCATCGTTACGCTGCCTAATATGTATAGTAGTCAAAACACGAAACCACGCTGAATGATATTTTCAAAACATTTATCTGTCAAGAAGAATTGCTTGGTTCACAACTTAAACATATCGTGGTTCATGAAGCAAATAAAGTTCCAGTCTTCATGAGCAGTTAAAATCCATTTTACCAATTAACATGAACACATGTATAATTTTTCATTTCTTTTTTGTAAATTTCCTCCGCTTTCCTACCAAAATTCCATAGAAAAAACTATACGTTGGCCTACACAATCGATGTTAACAATTCGTACAGTATTGAAGAAGAATTCTCTCTATTGATGTTAACAATTAAGACCATCCACACTGTGATGTTTCGGAAATGAATTGCTGAAATTATTACGCAAGGCACAAAAAATGGCAATTTCTTGCTTGGCCCAAGCCGTATAAGCTCGCGCAAAATGGCAGGGTAAGAATCTCCCAGAAATGAAATAGCTCTCTACTTCTCAGAACACCTAATCGAAGGTTTTTTGAAGGGACGTGAGGAAAAGAATTGGAAATGAGAGCTCTTACTCAAGAGGTGTGTTGGTGAGTCATCCCTCAGTACATGAACAAAGAATGAGAAAGAAAATAAAGTTGAACAGTGAAAACCTCAAGAGACTCCTCGCACACGCACCTCTGTTCCAGCAGTTGGCAGCGGCGGGTCACATCAAGCAACAATGATTTTTTTGCCACGCACGAACGAGGCCTCAAAAACCTGTTACAATCGGTCTTAAACCCCTAAGAGCGCGAAATCCTCCGGATCCAACAAAGAGCAACAGCCTATTGTATTCATGCACGACTCAAGAGTTAGTATTGTGACTTACTGCATCGATGTTGTTTAGACAGAACTGCGCTGGTCTCACTGGCAAAATGCCACTAAGAATTAATAATAGTGTCATCCAAATGTTTTTCATCAATTAGTTGGAACTGTTTACTAATCCTTTAATTTCAAAGCAACCAAAATAGAAACCTGCGTGAGCGCCATCAAATGAGGCCTTGTGAGATGAAACAAATTGAAAATGCTTGCTTAAATATCTGATGATTTTTTTCTACACAGATGGCACACATAAGCCAAAAAAATATATCAAAATGATTCCACTGTGCACTCGACTGTATTCATTTGTGTTTTTATCACGAGAACATTTTAACGAGTAACAATTTCTATTAAAATTCAGTTTTAGGTTCAAGATGCGCAGTCGATGGGCGAGTTTCACATCATCGAATGCGAATCTCAAATTATCCGGAGAAAAATTAGTCTTTCGCTTAACCAATACGATATTTGACTCAAGTTTTGAATAACTGAGACTAATTTTTATCCATATAAGTTGAGGTTCGCATAAGATGACGCTGTACAACTTGCAAATCGACTGTAGATGTAACCGCAGTAGCTCTCAGAAAAGGCCATCGGATCATTTGTTTGTTTTTACTTCGCACAGCAGGTCATTTATAATACTTCCAGAAAGGAATATCATTGAGGTAAGCAAGAAGCAACATGGCAACGATGCTCCCCAAATGTCGTACAGTAATTCAGTCAGAACTTTTGACTCTTTTTATTCCATTCAATTTCCGGGACCCCGAAGTTTTCGATTGAGGAAACGTGTCGGAAGAAAGAAAACCGGCACGCAAACCTGACTTGTAAACTTGAATCCAAGAATAACTTTCTGCAGAGACTCGCAGCTTAACGTGCGTTAAGATATTTATTTATTCTTTTCATTTACTCGAACGAACACCCGCCTGCCTTTTTCTAAAAATTATAATTACGCTCAAATACTGCTAAACGAACCGTGGTTTCAATTTCTGCTTCTTAAATTTTGAAGTGTCTCTTCATGTGTTCTTGCAAGTTCAAGGAAATTTGTACGTCGATGAAGCACCGAGAGAACTGTGTGCTTCAATTTTGTAATCATTTTAGGTCTTTGCACGTTTTTTTTATCAGTTAGTAAAAAAATAAAGTGAATTTTTCACCTGCACGCAAAAAATTCAATTGATAAATATTTTTGGAACATTTGGTCTCTTTTGAGATGGAAGTGAAGTTGGTTAGTTAAATAGTTAGTTAGCATGAGTTAGTTTAAAACTCTGGCCAAATGAAATGCAATCTGAAAAGAGCGAAGAAAACTGTTCATTAAGTTTGAATTACGAAAAGATGAAATCTTTGCACACGGTGAGTTCCAGAACATGACTCTCTGAGCATTGAAACAGGAAGTCAGGAAAAAAGAGAAAAAATAAAGAAGATATAGTCAGAAGCCATAAAAATTGAAAGACGCAAGTGGGCACGAAAAATTAAAGTCTTAAGGTCTATCTACAGCCGAGGTAACCTAGCACGACCAGACTGGAGGCCCCAGTCCCATAGCATTGGATAGACAAACTTATAACTGACATCAGCCAGTGGTCTATCCTTAACCTCTAAAGGGGTCAGATAGAATGGGAAAAATGAAACTTTCTTTAAATTTAAAGAAAAAAGAGAAAAGAGAAAAACATCATATGTGCGAGCGCTGAGCACACCCATGTGTGATAGACAGCAACATGAAGGTGCGAATTTTAAAAATTTATAAAATAGCATTTGCAATCTGTACTTGTTTTCGCGTAATTCGGACTCTCTGAAGATCTTTACTTGAAAATGGAATTTGCAGGACCTCTACTGAAAAATGAAATACCCAGTTCGTAAATTTGAAAATAGATAAATATTCAAATACCATTTAATTCAACTGTTTATTGTTAATTTTCATTTTAGTGTTAAACAATATTAACTAAACTATTCAGTGGCGCAACAGTAGCACAATGAACGAGAAATGCGGAAACTGCAAGAAAGAAAATTAACGTCCATGCCTCTAAGCTGTCTCAGAAATAAAGGGATACTAATTCCGAGCCTCATTTTGCTGCAGCAGCACGTGTATTTGCAGGCAGCGACCGTGCATTACTTCGAGATTTCTTAGCTGCACAAAAAACTCGACGAATTTGCAACCCAAGAAACGTGAGGCGCTCACGTCTGACGCTCCTATTAATTACAAATCAGGCTTTGGAAACTGGTGAACTATGACGGACACTTGGATGAAGGGTAATTAATACTATTTCATTTCTGAATGTAAGACTACTTAGCAATGGCAATCTCAAGAGAGCGAAGACAAGAGGCCGTTTAGAGTAGGTTGGTGAAATCTATTCATGAGGTCTGTTTCCACTTAGGATATCCTGCGAACAGAAAGATCTCGTGTGGATGGCAAAGAAAATGAGATAGAAACGAGGTGGCGAAGAAATCATGAACCTACAAACAAAACACTATAAAGTCGACACAAAAAATAGCGGTCTTGAAGGCCTATCTCTAGCCGAGGTAACCTGACAGTATAGTATGTCTCTGGAAGCGCCAAGATGATGTGCAAGTAGGAAATACTGAGGTATTGGTGATAGCTTGAAGTTATTGTTTCTTATTGAAAATTGAGCCTGGTTTATAATACGTTATCGATTGTGTTAAGAAAATGTGATCAACGTAATGACAATTAATGTAGACTGAATTAATTTAAATGCAATCACATGCGCGCGAAGTTAAATTGCATCATCAAACACCAATGCTGGAACTGACACAAAAAAAAACGACGTGGGTATCTTTAGTCGATTAATTGAGAGCAATGAAAAATATCCCATAAATGAAAGTAAAGAGGCAATAGATGCGAGGCCCAGCTCATTTGGGAAATGAAAAATAAAGTAAGATAGGAAAGTGAATGCGCAAAATTTACCCTGGATTGCTAGAACAGACGATGTTACCTAGCGTCAAGAAAAAACCGAGGAGAAAATTAGGCTTTTAATGTCTATAGAGTGAATAAGGGTAGATTTATAGATCATTTCACATGCATTAATTACCCAAAATTGCTTAGTTCTTTTCACACGCTTGAGTTTTCTTGCCTGTCTCACTCCTCATAGCAGTGAACGATGTGGAACACGAGGCATCATGTAACTAATGAACGCATCCCACAGAAAATGGCCTATAATGTTTCATGAAGAGTGAATGAAAACATTACGTTACTCATCAAAAATAATATAACTTTCTGATTGCTTGAACATCTGGATGTGTAGGAAAAGTGAATCTATGATTTGGGCTTCCTTTTTTTGCGAATTTTCTTCATATCACTCTTTCATATACGATCATCAAAAATTTACCTGCGTTTTAAATATACGTGTGAAATCTGTTATGTAGCAAAATATACATCAAAGAAATGTTCATTAGAAACTTTCAATCATAGGTTCGATGATTACAGACAAAAAATTTCATTCACGTTGTGTACATCCTATGTAGCTATTATTACTATGGATAGAACATGCTTCGATTATTTACCAAGTAAACAGTTGAAAATTTTCATGCAGGTATAAAATTATTTCAGGGAATCCTGCTCATCAAAAATTCATTGAATAAGCTCAACAAGAAGACTTTCTTAGGATTATACTGCTACACGATTTAGTTACATTTCTGCTTTAGTCATTCGCTACAATAATTTTATGTAGCTTGATTATCAATAAATTATTCAGTTTTCCAATCTCAACTATGCTTGGCAATCTGAAAATCGCGAATAAAAACCACGTCAAGTCGACCATTCATTCATTTTCTTTGCTGATTTTTGTGATACTTCTCTTCCTTCATTTAATCCTCTTTTCCTATGTTCAGTGGCCTTTTTTTGATCGGGCTGGAGGGACATCTTCCAGAAAGTGGTTCCATTTTTCAATTTTCCGGTTAGGCGCTCCTTCATGAAGAATTTTCAGTCCATAGCCAACGCATAGGATGGCGACTGATACCGCGCGCTGGCCCGGCCGACACACAGACACGGCTATTTTGCGCAATTCAAGAACTAAGTATTTATCAGAAGGTAATCGTCAGGGGTTTGATTTTTAAACACTCTACGCCGTCTTTGTGGAACCGCTGGCTATGTAAGCTCTCCTAAGTTAACTTTGCTACGTACCCCGTGGCATCGTATTGCGAATGAAGTCTACTGAGTACTTAGGCAGTCAGCTGCACTGCTAAGATGAAGTTAACTCTTTCAAAATCCGGTCTCTGACATACAAAGGTGAGAAGGTGGGACTTCGGAAACCGTCATCCAGCGTAAATGTACCAGCAACCGTTTTCGAATGAAATGAAAATAGACCAGGAACATCTTTTCTGCTAAGCAGTTTTATTACAAAGGTAATAGTAAAGAAGAACTTTATTTAACGAAGCGTTGGAAGCCTCAGCTCATCATCAGTCATAATCCACAAAAATCCAGAACAAAAACGGAACAAATTTACTAGGTTGCTCTGCAAGTATTCAAGTTTGGGTTTCAATAAACTTATGACGTCTCATAAAACACTGATTAAATCACACCTTTAGCAACTACACAATATAGTTAAATAAATGCGCGTTAAAGCGAAAGAAGAAAAAATGCAGAAAAATACAACTAAAATACGGAATGGTCAGAAGTTTGAATTCCTAACTATTGAGGTATGAAATCTTTTCCGAGGAAAAAATTCCGACTGCAACACTAATCATTGATGACCATAGTGAAACGAAGTAGATTGTACCTAGTAGATGCGCACGAATATTATTGTGTTATGTATCCACGATTTTGGACTGATCATGAGCTGATGATGAGGCTTGAACCCTTTAATTTAAATGGTTTTAAAGCTTTTTTAGCTATTATCTTTGCTATGAAAACATAGCCTACAACCTAAACAACTAAAAAAAAATTTTCTGGTGAAATAAGTATACAAACTGTAAATCAAATCAAAGCACTGTAGGTAAAACACACGGAGTTTAAAATTACTCATGAATTATTTCCGTTCCTACATCAGTCATGCCCGGTTGATTTTATTTTTCTCGGATGCCCATGAATATATTTTAAATCAGATATTTTGATGATGTCTTTCTTCCATGATTCGAATAATTGTAAACTTCCTCCTGAAAGATGACGTGGAAATTGGATGACGTTACTGTTTTTTGGAAAACTAATATCTACGCATATGCTGCATTTAGATCCGGTTACATGTTGGTGCATCAAAAACCTGTTTAGCTATTATTACCATAATTAAAGTCTCTAATATTACTATTATCATTACCATAACTCAAAAATGCTCAACAGTGTGAAACGATCACTTCAGCAAACACTAAAACCAACACCGGCTGGCGTCGAACATCAGCCAGGAATGTTAATGGGCGCACGCAGGCGGTGTGACGGGTAGTGATGAGACCACACCCAGCGCTCGAGTCAGGGGTCGTGATGAAGAGAGTTGGATTACGGCGGCCAGATTGTGACCCGAAACTGAGGCAAGATCTTAAGGAGGATGAAGGGGATCGACCTCAGGTCCTGGATGACAGTAAGTCAAGTGTTATGAGAGGCGGCAGAGGGTAAGTTCGTCAGAATTACTTTCTCACAAAACAAAATTAAAGCTTTTCGTCACTAGAAATTGGTTTTAGAAAAAGGGAAAAATTTTGATGGTAATGAAATCAATGCGATTTTAAGGCGTATTCGGTAATTTTAGATGGTTTCGATAAAAGTCATAGAACTACTATTCGTTATTTACGAGTATGCATTTTAAAGAGGTTACTAAAGAACACTTTTCCGAACGATAATTTTTGGCTTCATGTGGGCTACTTGCGAAAAGCCTCGAAAAAAATAAATGTAATTACCGCCATTGTTACGGGATAGAAAGTATTTCTATGTTTTAGAAAATGTGTGCAGTAAAAGAATAAAATTGCTTAACAACCCATCCAAAAAGCCAACATCGGCATAATTTTTTCTGCACATCATTGTTGGCAATACTATTTCTTAATTTGGTGAATTGATTAAAACTGCAAAATGATTGTAAATATTAGACCAAAATTTGTAATTAAAACCGTTAGAATAATATGTTACTGAAATCTTACACTACACAACTGAACACGTAAAAAGACAAAATACATAACTTATGAATGTCATATTTCCAGAACTTAATTTCTACGCTGGTAACAAAGCTTGTTATAATTGCTCGGTAATAAAAAACATTTCTGTTCTGCATATTCTAGCGTGATGCCTACGAAAACCCAGTTAAATGAAGACGTTAGTAAAGATGTAAATGCCTAATCTCCGATATAAGGTGTGACTGTTTTTTGTGACAAAAATTCAGCGTAGCATTGAATAGAAAGTTGGACGCACAGATTTCGATTATTAACATTGCTTCAGTCGTCAAAGAATTAGAACTGTTTCTCATACGTCGGGGGCCAACAGCACACATCCATTTTATCAATTAACAATTCAGTCATAAGATTGAGTCAATTCAGTCGTGTCTCCTGAGTCACGATTTCTCAAAGACTACAATTAAGAAAACTTTCAATTGTGAATTCAAAGTGGCATACTATTAAATGATCGTGAGCGATTTTAAACAAGGAACATTCAAACAATCAGCCAACACAGAAATAAATAAGAAATAAGTGTATACTTCTTAAAATAAAAAGTGTTCTGCTCATACAAGGCACATGTTTCACGGAATTTATTATTCACTTCCAGTTCTTTTGATACAAGACTCGCTTGTTTTCATAAACAGCACGCAATCATTTTGCCTCGGTGTTGCCTAAAGAGTCTGTGCACATTTACTAGCTCGGTGAAAAACAGCTTGATTATGCGTGTGTTTACCCAAAAAGCAACATGTTCCTGATGCTTTGTTTCCTCAAATTTAAGAGAGGTAATTCTAACACAATTATTGTTCACTTTGCTGTACATTATAAATAAATTCTCACCAAACCAGAGAAGTGATTCCACAACACCGTTCAGTTTACTACGCAAGAGTGCAATTCCTATTCCTCGCATGCTTTCCTCTTCCGAGCTCCGCCACGTTTCACATCTCTGGCCACCGACCCTCACAGCAAGCACAGCTTCCAGCGCCTGGCAGGGACAAATTAATCCGAGTCTCCTCCTTTGCGCCAATAAAAGAGATTCTATGAATATTTAAAGTGGGAGAAATTTGTACACACAAAGAGCACCGTGAAAGCTCCAGCTTGCGCAGATGCCAACGAAACATGAAAAGAAGCTCCCATAGAGTTTATGCAAAACATCCATCAACGACTCGTTTTTTCACTTCTAGAGGAACTAAAAAATAATGTTTACGAGATGCGAAGCGCTACGCACAGTCGAAAGAATGCAAATTTCTTTCAGTTTAAGAAAGTAGATTCTATTCAAAATAACTTCTAATTTCAAGAGAGTCACATATAGCAGTTTATAATTACATGCCGAGAAACTCAGCCCAACTGTGACTGTGAGCTAATAAGCAAACAACATCAAGTCGTGCATGACCACGGACTCCTCAGAAGCGGATCCTGGGCAGCCAAAGTTCAAGATTAATTCCTTGAGTTGCCGTTTATCAGCGCAAGCATCGACTCTAGATCACTTTGACCAAAGTCCACGGTTCTCGCCCTCCCAACTTCGTGCATTCAATACCCAACCCTGCTTCCTGCGGCGGGCGAAATGTCTTTCAGAAGATCGACTTTCAGCGAGCGATCCAGAAAGCATTTTAAAGGGCGAATAATCGTGTCAAAATTTCTGGAATGATGAATAGAAGAACTTCAGTCATAAAACTGAACACATGCAAAACGACATGAGCCTTTGTGAGTTCAGGGTTGTTTTATGAACAGAGGAACATAAGTTGGAAAACTGAACACAGCTAGACAACATGTGCCTTAATGAGTTCAGGATGGCTTTATGAATTCTTTGAATATGCCAATAAATCTGCCTTTTTAAAATGAGGGATGAGTTGTGCCAAATTTCATTTTGTAAAACTTTCATACAAATATTGATTAGAAAAGCATTTATTTTGGTTTATGAAAAATTTGCAGTCTTGATATTCGTTATTTGGCTTTCGAAACAAAACGTTCCATTTGAGTTATTTGAAGTTGCTGTAAAAATATAAAAAAAGCACTCGCATTATCCAAGAAATGGAACTTCCAACTATTCATTCAATTGACTGTAAATGACATGTATACCTAAGGTTTCGCAAATTCTTAATACCCATCAATAAGACTATGAAATTACTATCCCTGCCGTAATGAAACAGAATACGAAAAAATTGATAACCTAATAAATTAGAATTGCGTGCAGGGAATTCTCTAACACAGACACTCAAAAACTGATCAGGAAAATATCCCTATGGAGACAGTTTAGAAACTTAATTGAATGCTCTCTATCATAAATAATGATGCAAAAATTTTAACAGAACCAATTCAAAACAATTGAAAGTATTCGTTTCGAATCTTCAGTTATATAGTTAGCAAACCATAAAATTTCTAAAGGGTAGACGTGTTTTGAGAGTGAACACATTCGTATTACGCTAGTCTTTCCGCCATAGACAAAAGTACGGAAAGAAATTATATGGATGATCAACTACAAGTCAAACCCACAACAGACTTCTGCTGCAAGTGATGCTGGTATTGTAGAAGGTAAGTAAGGCTACGACATATACATCGTGAAAGCAACTTGAAAAGAGTTCGATCGGGACACCGCAAGCGTCGTTTTGAAATGACTTCGTCAATAGTCAAACTTATGGACGTAAAAAGTTGGGGCAGGCTTTGAAGTCTGACTTTCATATAAGGAACCTGAAAAACATCTGAGCAACCGAGGTGTCATGAGAAGAATTACAGGCTGATGGTTTAAAAAATACTGAGTGATGGTGGTACTCAATGAGGGGAATCACTGGCTTATAATTATATTTTCTGTCAAAGATCAACTTGTAAGAATGCTTTATTGGTCTGTTTACAACGAACATTGTAGTATCTAATGAAAAGTGTGTGTTTAATTTAATTTTCGGCAATATTTTTCGGCTGAAAGACATTAATTTCATCTCCATGAATTTCTTTGGTGCATAAATTTAGTAAAATTGAATCATATATAAGTAGAATCTTTTCTAGTTTTTCATTCGAGTAAACTATTATTTTTTTGTCGTGACATATTTTACAAAATATTTATTGTACATGAAGAAAAGAGTTAATGAAGATGTGCTTCTGGAAACTCTAAAGCAGTTACTAAAATTTTGCTACGAAGACGTCAACGCTGCTACGACGGGACGTTTAAAAGCTGAGGCATAAAGGAAGGATTGGATTCGAAAGGAATACACATTTGCCTCGAACGGAAGGTATGATCACAACAGAGTGGCACATAAGTAACTCACCCTTTTTGAAAATTTGATAACCAGAAAAAAATGTTCGGAAATATAGGAAATTTAAAACGATGTGAGAGAGCTTAGAGTCTCATTTATGTGTGTAGTATGTTACACATCTTTCTGATGACCACCATTATTGTTCAAACAAACATTAGAAAAATGTATGGAGTTATATGCTTAACACTTTTGGAACGATGTTGCATTTTACTTTCATTAAGGTATCAAATTTGTTGATGTAAGCTCTTTCGTTCAAATGGACAGAGAGGAAAAAATTCCCGAGCATTTAAATCTGGTGATCGAAGAGGCCACTCCACATCACCGTAACTTGAAATTGATGAGTGATTAATTTATCAGTGATTAATTTTAAAACCCATTGCTCTCTCGCTATTTGAAGTGTAGCTCCATCTTGATGAAACCAAGAATTGCTTGCGCTCCTAAAATAAATTTTGAATTTCATTAACTATTTCAAATTATCCGCAACCTCTTTGTGTTTCAAAATTTTCTTGATATGATTTTCACTCAAAGTGCACTGCTAGTGGACCACCTTTATTTATGGATAGATCAATTCGCAATACTAGTTTCTGTGTGACGAACTGTTAACCATTAATGCTGCAAAACAGGGTATTACTGAGCCGCTGGGTTTTTCTTTCAAAGAACAATACATTGGCACATACAGCATATGGAAGTTCTAAAAAAAATTCACTGGAATGTCGAATTGCTACACCAACTACTCGATTCTCTTTACTGTTGTTTTTCCTGCAACCGTGGAAGCATGGCAAGAAAGCGAAATTTTATCACGAGTCGAAGGTGATTAGTGTTATGGTCGCTCATGGTTGGATTTGTTGATTTGTTTTCTGTTGGAGCAATAAAAACAGAATGATTGCTTTAGGCAGTGCGGGAGTGCGTCGTACTTCAAGAAAAGTTCATTTGATCAAAATTAATTCATCTTCACATAAGTATTTTATTTTATTTCCAGCCAAAAGCTATTCAGTCTCTGATGTACCCTACATGAAATCCAGGCCGAGTCTAAAGCCATTATAATTGCTACAGAAAGATACGAAAAAACTTCTTATAGTTGCATCCATTGCAAAAAATAAGAAAATGATGTACTTCTATGAGAGTTGCGTTCAAAAAAGCCTTAATGACGTACCTCAAAAACCTGAAAGTTCCTCAACACAGTCAACTAAATTGCACCCAAAGGTTACCAATGCTGGATTCAAAAGATCCCAAAGTTGAAGCACAAACCCATGATAGTTTTAGTTCAGAAGTAGAGTCATTAGAGTTGTGATACCTCGTCCTCGCCTCAGAAACTATACAAAAAGCCATGAAAGGGCAGGAAAAAGCTAGATAATCATAAAAGTTACTTTCCACAACCATCGAAGTTACACCCTTGTCTCAAGATCGATCATGGAAGCGTCGTCAGCAACCTTTTCAAAGTGAAGTCTTTTCTCCTCGAATCTTTCGCAATCGAAGCACAGAAAAAATCCGGGTTGCAGGCTGTGTCGCAGCAGCCAGAGACGCCGCCCCTTTTGTGTCTTGAAGCCCAAACCTGCAAGAGAACTAAACATAGCCTCATCCTTCCGCTTCCTGGAGGTTCGCTTGAATCTAGATGGCCTGAAATTTAGCAGGATCTGGCAGGAAGAGAAGAATGCTACAGTTTTCGAAAAGACTGTTGAATTTTTTCATGAGATTTAGTCACACTAATTTCAGAAATGTCGCGTCTGGGGATGTGTAAAGCTAATGAGACTATTTCATTTTATTTCACGAAAAGTTGCCAACCCTGTAAGGCGACGATATTCAAAACATTCATCCTGATATTCCAAACGATCAAACGCGTTGAAAACTCAAACTTTGCAAATGTTGAAAACTCATGCAGAAGACAATTTAGCACAGAGAAATCCATGTTCTTAAAATCGTCTGAAACAATATAAGTTAGCATGAGATAAAAGTTTGGCCTTACAAAAGACATGTTCAGAATGTTGTCCAAATGTTCTTTAGAGATAAATTTCTACTTAAATCTGAGAAGTTACTCAAAAACCTTCATGACGAGAACTTGCGACAGCCGTTATGCAAAACAAATCGCAAACCGACCCAGGCAACATTGTCGGATCTGGGCATCACAAAGTCTCAGCTCGAGAGTTTCTAATCCTACACGATGTGGAGTGGCGAGGTC
Organism: Platorchestia sp. MABIK; assembly: GCA_014220935.1. Lineage (NCBI taxonomy): Eukaryota > Metazoa > Arthropoda > Malacostraca > Amphipoda > Talitridae > Platorchestia > Platorchestia sp. MABIK. Next base: position 54,536 of record JACJUY010000880.1, on the reverse strand, counting down.
ACCCACGCATCGGCGATGCTGGACGCCATATTGGCGGCAGTGGAGATGGGTTTTTGATAAAGATCTTGATCAGACCGAGACTAAGACTGCATATGGGAAACGAAAGAATCAAGAGCATGCCCTAAAACGTACAGAATATTATGCATCGTGACACACGCGTATGTAAATTTGTGGGAGCATAAAACATTTTCCCTGAGTGGGGAAGTCTTCGTGATTTCTGTGAGGAAAATTTATGAATTAATTTTAGTTGTATGGTTTTGACCCTAAATGATTTTGAGACAAAATTTGTGCTACGCAATATTAATACATCCTTCAATTCAGTTTTGAAATTGGAAGGAAAATTTTTTGTTTTCACTAAAAAAGTTCATATTTTATATAGTAAATAGTATAGATGAATATGTACAGCTCAGAAATAAATTGAAATTGAGAAAATAGTTGGCCATGTTGAAAAAAGCTTACTGAACAAAATGCACGAAATATTTTGAATTCTAATAAAGTGCAAAAGTTCTTTCGACCAACGAGAAAATGGGAGCGCACGACTGTTCAAAAATGAACGAAAGCTAAAGAAGTTTTTCATCAGCAAGGAAAAGACTCATTAACTTTTGGTGAAAGTGTCGAGACCTTCAATACGAGAATGCGATGAAACGATGAGGTGGAGCATCACACCGCTGATTTAGGAGGATTACTCAGGCCTAATTGTACTCGACTAAAAGTAATGGAACATATTTTTCAGTATCTCAATAACAATGATTATCTTATATGTATCTCATTGTTAATTTTGATGAACAATAGAAAGACAAGAACATGATATACGACATGGCGGAAGAATATTGAGGCGTAAATTCACTCCCAATTAGAATGACATACGCTGACACTAGGCATGCTGTAGTAAATACTTTCTCGAGTGTATCAAAATTATCGTGGTATGACGGAGGCACACACGGGTAGGTAAATTAATCATGTCTTTTCGTTAGTCAATGCTCAGGTCTATTTGCAAAGTCTCCATATCATAAGTGAAATAGTAAAATGCTAAGTTGGAGCGTGATTTAACTCAGGGAAGGGGTTGAAAAATCACTATGAATGAAATTAAAAGAAGTAATTCACGAGAAATTCCCATGTGGTAAAACTGGACAACATTTCAGTCATCAAATTTGGGATAGAGTGAAAAAAAATTCTCAGCTCATTTCCATCTAACATGAAAGTCAAGCAACTAAACAATGTCTTCCATCCAAAATCAACATTTTACATCTAAGAGGAAGTAGCCAAAAAAGAACAAAAAAAAACAATGCTGTAAATGGTGAAAAAGTAGCCTGCTTTTACAAGTGGAAAAGACATCATAAGTGCGATGTCATTACAACAGAGACGATCTAAACTGCTGGTCGTAGAGAATATCAGCTAATGAGTAACTCTATTCATTAAGAATATTAACCCTCATTTAGAGAGAAACACAGAGTAATGTCAAATTTACCTGCACGTAAAAATTGCGTTCAGAGTTGGAGTAATCTAGCATAGAAGAAAAAATATTTACGTGAGCCAGAAAACACGAGTTTAAATTGGGGAATTAACGAAAGAAGCGAAATGAAACTTTCCTCCTAAGGAAAAATATCACGTTCATCCGAACGGAAGAGAGAGAGAAGAAAAGGTGGGGGAGGGCCAGCTAAGCGGCCTATGATAGGCCTGAGGCGAGCCTGCCATCAGAGGAAAAGGTCGTTAGAGCAATCCTCGGTTCGGGTGCGCGCTGCTGCAATAGTCTACGGGATTTGCTAAGATCATTTGAAGCACGCAGCGCAAACCGCACTCAAACGCCCGGGCCTAAACTTTGGCACGAAGACACAACCGTTTGCACGGACCCATATTGTCTGTTTAGAGAGGCCAACATTATGTTTGTGGCTCCTGAAACCTGATGCAAGCCGCCGACTTACGGATCTTAATGGTTAGCTCAAAGTTACAAAGGGGATCGTGTTACAAGTCTTCGGCTATTGGACGCCGCAAAACAATGTCATTTGACGCTCTGATAATACCAACTCCACTTGCATTTGGCCTCAGATGAATGGAATTGCTGTTCTGCACTTTAGGGCTCACTGCAAATGTTGCATCAAGAATTCCGGACGCTAGAGTCAGAAATATACATTTTTGCTGCACTGCGTTTCCGGAAAACAAAACACGCAGATTTTTAATCTAATTGACCGGAAATCAAAGATGGTACAGAAATAAAAGTGTGTGCAATAAAAGCTTGCATGAATACATTTTTCAAGACGAATGGAAAAACAATTTCGAGTAAAAAACCGAGTGCGAAAATAGTTAGCGAAACAAAGCTGCCTATTTTGAATCTCTATACAAAACCATATTTCTAATAAAAACTTTCTTGGAAAAGTTTCTTACAAAAGTTTCTTCGGAAAGATTCACTTGTTCATTCTACAATTTTAATTGACACACTGAAATGATTTTTATCGGCAACCTGAAAATTTTTCCACGGTGTGAGTGTCGAGTCATATTTATTTCACTCTGAAAATATAATTCAGAAACAATAATGAGAATTTGCCTTCCGAATCAAATCAATCATAACCCTGCAAGCCCATGCCCAATTACATAAAAGCTCCAAATTTACTCTCCATCACATTCACCATCCATCCCTGTCGTGTTCCATCTCATTCCAATATCATCTCATTCCCAGTCTATCCCATTCCCACTCTATATCATTCCCACTCCATCCCATTCCCACTCCATCCCATTTCCTCTCCATCCCATTCCCTCTCCATCCCATTCCCTCTCCATCCCATTCCCACTCCATCCCATTCCCTCTCCATTCTATTCCCTCTCCATCCCATTCCCACTCCATCCCATTCCCACTCCATTCTATTCGCCATCTATCCCATTCACACCATCAAATTCACACTGCAACCCACTCAAACTTTATCCCATTCACACTTTGTCCCATTCACACTTTATCCCATTCACACTTTATCCCTTTCACACTTTGTCCCATTCACACTTTGTCCCATTCACACTTTATCCCATTCACACTTTATCCTATTCACACTTCATCCCATTCATATTTCATCCAATGATTTATCACATTCATACTTTGGCCCATTCACACTTTGGCCCATTCACACTTTATCCCATGCACACTTTATCCCATTCACACTTTATCCCTTTCACACTTTGCCCCATTCACACTTTGTCCCATTCACACTTTATCCCATTCACACTTTATCCTATTCACACTTCATCCCATTCATATTTCATCCAATGATTTATCACATTCATACTTTAGCCCATTCTTATTCTGTCCCATTCCTACTCTATCCCATTCCTATTCTATCCCATCCGTAGAGTTGAGCATCCACACTGTAGTGAAGTCATAATCTGGGAGAGCCATAATTTTACCGGAATTTTAATTCAGCTTTCGCTTCCAAATGCGATCGCGATTCAAGAACAAAAATTAAATACTGTTGTTTACAATGTTTTTTGTACTTTGTGTTTTCTCTCGGAGGTTCCACTTCTCCGCCGACATGATAGCAACTGACCAGACAGCGAGAGAACACTCCTGCGTTCTCGAATTCTGCGCACAACTTTCAAGTGGGTCACCCATTGACGGTGGACAGTTACCAATAGTTTGGGTCACTTCCGGGAAATTTAATTTCAAGAAATGTCTTACCAGAATGTCTAAACTGAAGAGAATTTAACAGCAGTATGGACGAGTGAAGCCGTCGATGAATTCATGCGTATAATTTGTAGCAGTTTAAAATAACCGAATTTCGTAAATCAAGATTCAAGCCAGCGTTTTGTAAAAATAATTGCTGCTGTAATTTCGAAATATGAATAACCGTAGATTATTTCATGACCCCATACGTGGAAATGCTGCTGTTCATAAATACTTCTCAGAGTGTAATCCGATTATAAATTGTTTTAAGCTTCTCTAACCATAAAAGAGATGCTCTCGAGACAGGAAGGAGGAAGGCACCATTCAGTATATAATTAAGGAAATGGCGAAACTATGCACAAGGTTGTGCCTTCGTTTATAAAAAGAAAGTTTATTGAACCACACATAAGTTACAGAAGGAAGTCATACGTACCGAAAATGGAAAAAAGAGAATGGACAAAACTTGGCTCGTAACAAATCGAAATGCAATTCTATTTGAACATAAGGAAGACCTGCACCTAACCTTCCTTCAGCTTGAGACCTTACGTCTTTCTTTAGGAGCGCTGATTATCACAAATATAATAATTATATCCCTCTGAGGGGAATGTTTTCACGAGTTCTATAGACAAGCATGCCTACTCATAATTTCATTAGCTTCTTTTTTCACTTTCAGCTTTGGCAGTTCCCTCATCTGTGACAGTTTTGGCTTCTTGGATAGTTTCAGCTTCTTGGACTTCCAGAAGAGCTGCTACATGTATTTGCCGCTCTTTCCGTGAGAGTAAACGTTCAGAACTTGCCAACTGGGACAAGGATCATTCATCTACCGGGCTCAAAAGTTGATAACAAGCTTAACAAAATGATCGTCATAAATATTTCTGGACGTGTGCTAGAACTTCTCAAAGTTGAGAATAGGTCATGATAACTAATTTTGATTTATTCCTAGTAAGAAAAGTTCGAATTTTGATACCTGAGAATGGGACACAAGCATGAGAATCCTAGAAATTAATCAGTTCAATAGTTAGGTACGTGTAACACGCTTGGCTATAGCAGTAATAGATTTCATAGCTTGGTAAGCTCAGAGTACATGAAAGCAATGAATTAAAGATTTTTTGATTTGAAATCATTGTAGTTGAAGTTTAAATTTTTTCGGTGAAGACAAATTTCAGTGGCTATTATTTCAAATTGAACGAGTCTGGGGATGTTTTCCTCACCTTGTACGTTTGAAATATTCCCCGTAATTAAATTTCAGTGCTCCTTATCATGGCATAGAATAACTTAGAAATTATGCAAGTTTGCACAACAAATGAATGATTACCAAGAAAAAAAAAGTTACTTTCGTTATCTTGTAACCGAGCGACAGACGTTCAGAGCTCAGGCATTGAGAGAAGCAGCTCGGTTATTGAAATAAAGAGAATAGATCCCATCTTTCAGAATGAAATACGATGCCCATTTTATTACCTAAATTTTAGGGAAAAAGCTTTGCTTGTTAACAGCAGCAACACAAGATCATAGGTCTACCTTTGATGTTAAAACTATAAAATGCTGCGATTGGGTATCGGATGAATTAATTTGAACTTTTCTGCTGTGACAAATGAAGGTCATCACACGTGTAACCTGAATGAAATGCAGCGTTTACTACCCCTAGAATATTTGAGAGCTGAACAAC